>JAAALK010000080.1:46459034-46719780 GCA_019279435.1 Zizania palustris | reverse complement strand
TTGGAGGTGACGGACGAGGTTCGCGGCAGGTGAACCTGGGTCAAGCGGGAGGCTTGATGCCAGGGGAGCGGGGAGCTCCGTCACGGTGGCTGCGAAGGGGTCCGGGTCGGTCCTCGGGTCGAGGTGCGCCAGGTGAAGGCAGAGAGTGCGGAGCGTGGCTCCGGCTGAAGGTACTCGGAGACAAAGTCCTCGGTGGTGAGGCACTTCGAAGGTACTCCGGAAGGAGTGACTTCGGAGTTGGATGGATCAAGTCCTCTGCGGAGGCAAGGAGTTCGAAGTGTGCTCCGAAGGGAGACATTCGAAGGTACCCGATGAAGGTCTCAGAAGTCGAGGCGCATCGAAGGCATGGTCCGAGTGAGGCTCGTCGAGGAGTGTGCTCGGGGAGAGACACTGCGACGAAGTGCTCATGGAATGCTTCATGTGGAGGCCTTGGACGAAGGAGGGACTTCGAAGGGTGGTACTCTGAAGGTGGGGCTTCGGAGTGAGGAAGGCTTCGGAGCGAGACTAGCTCCGGAGTGTGGTTGTCTTGTGGTGCTTCGGCCTGCATGGCTTCGGTACACCGACTGACGGAGTTCGAGCTGGGTGAAGCTGCGAAGCCATGGTGGTCCACTCCGGAGGTGTTGGTGCGAAGGCCCAAGGGCTTTGACGGCTTCGGCTCAAAACCGCCACTGTATCGGAGGCTATCTTCGGCGAAGCGAAGGCCACCAGGCTCAAGGCTTCTCGCCGAAGCTACCGCACCCTCGCGTGCGAAGGGAGGCTGCAGAAGGTCAAAGACTGCAAAGGCTGACACTGTCTGCTCTGCAAAAAGCTGACGCTGTCCCCTCTGCAAAGCTGACAGAGAAGCCTCCAGAATAAAGTTGGACTACCTTTTGTACCCCTTAGTTCTGAAGAGACAAATCCAATGTAAACCCTAGGGGTAAAGTAGTCACTTCCTTTGGGTGAACTGTGGGCTATAAATATGGGGCTCGGTAGGTAACATATAACACTTAGAGCATTTACTGTTGAGCTCCTGTAGCCACACACTTCGTTGTATTCATCAGAGAGTTCATTTTCTGTGTTCCTTGTTCAAGCGGCGAAGCCCTGCTTCTGTGTGCTTTTTGCTTGAGCTCGCTTTACATACCTCGCTAGTTGTAGTTCACTGAAGCCTGTCTAGGCGAAGGGTGTCTTTGTGTGAAGTGTGTTTTTCAGTGTGTTGTCGCTCTGTGTAACAGGAGGCTAGACCTCGCTGCTTACTAGCGAAGCCCTGATCGAAGCCCGTTCAGCTTCTTGTGTCGAAGCCCCTAGCGAAGTCTGTTTGTGTGCATTTAGACCTTCGTGTATGAAGCCCAGCACCAGTTGCTACTGCCAAGTACTTGGTCGAAGTCCTCAGAGGGTTGTCCACTCTTGCGAAGGGTGAAGTGCGAAGCCTGCTCGAAGCACCCCGTGTGCGGAGCCTTCACTGACTTAGCAGAGTAGATTTTCGAGGGTTGTTCGTGGAGCGAAGTCTTCTTGGCTTCGAACTTTTGCTCCTGCGAAGCCTGTGTTCGGAGCTGTCGAAGTACCTCCGAACCAGACCTTCGAAGGTAGTGTTCGAAGCCTGTTCCGCAGAAGACAGGATTAAAACCGAAGGTTGTTTTTAGCCCGAAATTTTAAAAGCTCCCATTGACCCCCCCCCCCCCCTCTGGTCGCCGTTTCCGGTCCAACAATTGGTATCAGAGCGGGTTAAGATCACCAGTTGACCTTAACCGGTTTTGTGATCTGTTGGCGACATGGATAGAGGCAGTAAAATTCCTCTGTTCGATGGGACAGATTTTGCATACTGGAAGGTGCGCATGGAGGCTTACTTGTTAAGCCAAGGAAATGCAATTTGGGAGATTGTGGACTCACAATACTCCATCCCTGAAACTCGCACCTCTCAAACAGAGAAGGATCAGTATAATGCCAACTCCAAGGCAAGAAATATAATGTTCATTGGTTTGAGTAGAAGTGAGTTTGATAGGGTGCAGCACCTTAGGACTGCTAGGGAGATTTGGACAACACTCACTATTTTTCATGAGGGCTCTACTCAGATCAAGGCCAGGCGCCAAAGCACCTACAATCAACAGTATCAGCTGTTTGTGCAGGCACCTCGTGAATCTATAGATGCCATGTTTTCTCGCTTTGATGCGATAGTGAGTAACTTGCGATCCAATGGGACGCTTGCTTACAATGACCATGATAGGGCTATCAAGCTTCTCTATGCTCTTGACCGTAGCATATGGGAAGTAAAGATATCCAGCATTGAGGAGTCGGCAGGCTATGACACATTGACCTGTGATGAGCTCTTCAGCAAGCTGAAGTCCACAGAGATTGCCAAGGCATCTCTTGCAGTGCACAGAAGCACTTTGCCACAGCCATTGGCATTGGTTTCTAGCACTAGCCGTGGCACCACTGCAGAGCCAAGCACATCTGGTACTTGTGTTTTTGCAGATGGTTTTGCTTTGTCCTCCCTGGTCTCCGTCACAAAGGAGCAGGTGGACACTCTAGATGATGATGAGCTTGCTCTCATTGCCCGGAGGTTCACCCGCTTTCATCATGAGAGACGGGATCAGAGGAGAAGTGGTTTTTCTGGTTGCTTTGAGTGTGGCGACACTTCTCACATCAAGGCCAATTGCCCTAAGCTCAAGAAGAGAGATGAGAGTGAGCGCCCTAAATACCACAAGAAGGAGAGGAAACCCTTTGTGAAGGGCAAGCGCGGCAAGATGGCTAAGAAAGTAGACAAGGCAGCTTCCAGAGCATTTGTTGCTGCTCTCAGCGACATCGACACGTCCTCAACTGAGGAGTCGAGCTCTGAGGAGGAGGAGTCCCCAAGGAAGGAGGACAAGAAGGACAAGAAGGGACGAGACTTCACCGGCCTTTGCTTCATGGCCGACAGCGATCATAGCGGCGATGAGCTTGACTCATCTTAGGTACCTCTATCATCCGACCAGCTATTAATTAAATTAGATGAGCTGAATGAAGTAGTTCTTGGTCAGGATAGATTACTTGTGCAAGCCGCTAGAGAAAGAAAAGACCTTAGACTTAGGCTAGAAACTGTTTCTACTGAATATGCCATGCTTAAGTCTAAGTTTAATGATGCTGAATGTGAATCTTGTTCTGTTGTCATGGGTGAGCTTGCTCAGTTGCGTTTTGTTCATGCTCAAACTCTATCTGAGCTTGAGACTGCACAGAAGCAGCTTTTGGAGGTGGATTCTAGACCTCATGATGTTATTGATTGCATGAACTGTTCTTTATTACGCGAGAGCATTAATTTACGTGATAAACATGTTCATGATCTAGAGGCTAGATTGGAGAGGGCCGGTAGTTCTAAGGATGTGCAACCTGTTTGTGACACTTGCATCACCCTTAAGGACCAGCTAGGCACTGTTAGAGAGCGAGCTGAGAACCTCATGTCTGAAAATGAATACCTTCTTTCTGTGGTTAATAAATGCACTGAGGGAAAGGGTAGGATGGATTTGCTTTTGGCCAAAACCAAGTTATGTGCTGACAGAGCAGGGGTAGCTCTAGGTTTGGGTTTTGAGAGGTTAGCTTCAGACAGTAAGACCAAAACTGTTTTTACCTCTCCCACTACCCTAGAGAAAGAGAGAGCTCTGTTAGACACCCCATTAGCCAAAAAGCCTACCCGTTCACCAAAGAAAACCACACCTCCTCCCAAGAAAAATCCTCCCAAGAAAACCACTCAGCAGAAGCCCAAGGAGCCTGTGAGAGTTGCTCCTGTGACCCATGAGAGTGCCCCGAGGAGAGTGTTTCATTGTTCCTATTGTCAGCGGGCGGGTCATTTGGTTGGGTTCTGTTTTCGTCGCATCAAGGATGAGCGACGCGCTCAGGCGATGAGTTACCAGGACATGCATTACCCATCTTTAGGTATGCATGAGTCTGAGTTTTACTATCGTCCTGCTTTTGAGGCTCCTCGTGCTTCTCGGAGAGGTTTTGCTCCTCGAGGTGTTCACCATGTTCCATATGGTGGTAGACCTCGGGCGAGTAGCTTTGTACCTCGTCAGAGTAGGAGACCTCGTCATGCTTTTCGATCACAGCATGTAGGTAGACCTCGCACTTTGCATCATTTTGATTTTCCTGTGCGTAGACCGTCTACTTTTACTGCGCCTACTACTCGTGTCACTCAGTGCTGGATGCCTCGTCATTATTTCACTCACCCCAGCACTAAGCGATCGAGACATTCTTATCGTGTGTAGGCGACAGATCGAGGCTTGGAGGGCACGTGGATCATGGACTCCGGTTGTTCGCGCCACATGACCGGAGATGCAGCATGGTTCTCCAGCCTCACCACAACCAAGCAAAGGGAACATATCACCTTTGGAAACAATCGAAGGAGTAGAGTGAAAGGTAAAGGTGTGGTAAGAATTAACTCGAATTTCACTCTCAAAGATGTTGCTTTGGTTGAGAACCTGGGATACAATTTGCTGTCTGTATCTCAGTTGCTTGATGAGGGCTTCGAAGTGCGATTTCATCGCGATACTTCGCAAGTGCTCAATTCTGATGGCGTTGTGGTGTGTAAGATCTTTAGAGTTAGGAGAGTTTTTGGAGCTGATTTTTCAGAATCATCTGGTTCTTCTCATTGTCTTGTTGCACATTCGACTTCTGAGCTTTGGAAGTGGCATAGGAGACTAGGGCATATGAGCTTTGAGTTGCTCGCTCGTTTGAGTGTCCTAGGCCTGATCCGAGGATTGCCCAAGCTCAAGTTTGAGAAGAATTTAGTTTGCGCTCCTTGTCGACATGGAAAAATGATTGCCGCTTCGCATTCGCCAGTCACCACAGTGATGACTGAACAACCCGGAGAACTTCTCCATATGGACACTGTAGGTCCTTCTCGGGTCAGTTCTTTAGGCGGCAAGTGGTATGTATTAGTTATTGTCGACGATTTCTCTCGCTACTCTTGGGTCTTCTTTCTTGCCAGCAAGGATGAAGTGTTTTCACACTTTCAGAGCTTGGCTTTGAGACTTTTCACTGAACTCCCAGGTGCATTGAAATTCATTCGAAGTGATAATGGCACCGAGTTCAAAAACAGTCTCTTTGTTGACTTTTGCATGGAGCATGGCATAGAACATCAATTCTCTGCTCCGCGGGTTTCTCAACAAAACGGTGTTGTTGAGAGGAAGAACCGCACTTTGGTTGAGATGGCTAGGACGATGCTTGATGAGCATAGGACTCCTAGAAAATTCTGGGCTGAGGCCATGAACACTGCTTGTTACATCTCAAACCGAATCTTCTTGCGCTCAATTTTAAATTTGACATCTTATGATCTGCGTTTTGGGAGACAGCCCAAGGTTACTCATCTTCGAGTTTTTGGCTGTCGCTGCTTTATCCTAAAACGTGGTAACTTGGATAAATTTGAGTCGCGATCTTCTGACGGGATCTTTTTGGGTTACACAACACATGGTCATTCTTATCGTGTTTATAATTTAGAGACTAACACTGTCATTGAGTCATGTGATGTGACTTTTGATGAATCAACCCCCTCTGTTAGTTCTGCATTTGAACAGGCAAATGAACACGACATGGAACAGACCATATTCGAAGAAGAAGATTCCGGAGAATTCGAGGATGAACCCCTACTACCCTCGACATCGACCCTCGAAGCTGACCCCGCTTCAACTACTTCGGCACGAGGTCCCGAAGCGACTACCTCAACATCGGTCATCTTGGACCACTCCAACGCACAAGTTGAGGGGGATACTGCATCCCGCCGCGAGGCTCCACATCATGTTCAAAGGATGCACCCTCCCGAGCAGATCATTGGTGAGCTTGATCAAAGGGTAACACGTTCTCATGCTCATTTTATTGATTCCGCTTTTGTTGCTTCTTTCGAGCCTCTAGATGTTAGTCATGCACATTCTGATTCTAGTTGGATCAATGCCATGCATGAGGAACTTGAAAATTTTGAGAGAAACCAAGTCTGGACTTTAGTTGATCCTCCACCTAATGTTCGTTTCATTGGAACAAAATGGATTTTCAAAAACAAACAAGGGGAGGATGGGACTATAATTAGAAACAAGGCTAGACTTGTAGCTCAGGGCTTTTCTCAACTAGAAGGGATTGATTTTACTGAAACTTTTGCACCTGTTGCACGCCTTGAGGCCATTAGGATTTTGCTTGCCTTTGCGACATCTCGGGGATTCAAACTCTATCAAATGGATGTCAAAAGTGCTTTTCTTAATGGCTTCATAGGTGAAGATGTTTATGTAAAACAACCCCCTGGTTTTGAAAACCCCAAGTACCCACATAAAGTCCTTAAACTTCATAAGGCTCTTTATGGACTCAAGCAGGCCCCTCGGGCTTGGTATGATAGACTTAAGTCTTTTCTGCTTGAGCGAGGGTATTTTATGGGCTCTGTTGATAAAACTTTGTTTACTCTCAAGCATGGCAAAGATTTCCTCCTAGTTCAGATTTATGTGGATGATATCATCTTTGGTGGCTCTTCTCATGCTTTGGTTGCCGAGTTTGCAGATACCATGAGCAGGGAGTTTGAAATGTCCATGATGGGTGAACTCACCTTTTTCCTTGGTTTGCAAATCAAGCAAAGCAAACAAGGTACTTTCGTCCACCAGACGAAGTACACCAAGGACCTGCTCGAGAAGTTCGACATGTCTGATGCGAAGCCCCTCGCCACTCCAATGGCTACATCTGTAGCATTGGATCCTGACGAAGATGGAGAAGCCGTAGATCAGAAGGAGTTCTGGAGCATGATCGGCTCCCTCCTCTACTTTACTGCCACGAGGCCGGACATACACTTTGCAGTGTGTCTGTGCGCTCGTTTTCAGGCTTCACCACGAGCTTCGCACCGCCAAGCGGTCAAGCGCATCCTAAGGTATCTCAAACATACCCTTGAATTTGGCATATGGTATTCAGCATCTTCATCTTTATGTCTTCGAGGTTATTCCGATGCGGATTTTGCTGGGTGTAGAATTGATAGGAAGAGTACCTCTGGTACTTGTCATTTTCTGGGTACTTCCTTGGTTTGCTGGTCTTCCCGCAAACAGTCTAGTGTTGCACAATCAACGGCTGAGGCCGAATATGTTGCTGCAGCTAGCTGTTGCTCTCAGATTTTGTGGATGGTTTCCACTTTGCGGGATTTCGGGTTAGATTATAAGAGTGTTCCACTTTTCTGTGATAACACTAGCGCTATTTGTATTGCAAACAACCCGGTTCAGCATTCAAGAACCAAACACATTGATGTGAGATATCATTTTCTCAGAGGTCACAATGAGAAGGGTGATATTGAACTTCAATATGTTGATACCCAACACCAGCTTGCCGACATTTTCACAAAACCCCTCGATGCTTCTCGATTTGCTTACTTGCGTGGGGAACTTGGCATTTGTCACCCTTATGGCATTTTGTGAGGGGGAGCAGTTTTAGATGGATGTGCATTTGCTAATTGTGTTGAAATTGTATTTACATCTTTTGCACTTATATGCCTGATTATAATCCATGACATCATGACAGCTCAGCTCTTTTTAATTTATCTGAAACATTCATGTGCATGATGTTTTCTTTTCAAAATCAAATCGTGCTCACTGCTTAGTCTTGAATCTAGCATGTTTAGGCAGGACTGCTTTAGCTATCTTTTATCTGCTTGATAGCAAGACTCTGTTCATTGGATGCTAAAAATTGCAACTTGCAAAATTGTTCTACATTTTCATGGATATTCATAAAGTGCCAAACAATTGGTTCACTTAGTTAAAATCAAAAACTCCATGATTTGCATAAGTGAAAAGATCCAGGTGGGTTTGTTTGTCGCACTACTCTATTCTAGACTGCTTTCCATTGCACATTGGTCTGAACTGGAATAGTGTAGTGTATGCCAAAATCATTGCCTTAAGCTTCTTATGGTTTTCATGCCTAGGCTTGGCCTGATTGGAAAGTATAAGGTGGACAAACAAATAACCCCTGGCACTAGGAAAAGAACAACAAAATTCATTGCTCATCAAGTTTGCTTTTCCAACTCCATTTGAACTGGACTTGTCTGTCTAAGAGTAGAATTTGACTAGCTTTGCGCAGTCCCCTGCTCTTACTTGTCTAGTTTCCTTGACTAAGTGGTGATGCTTTCTATTTCAAAAATGATCAAATCTCATGCTTCATCATGTTTTTTAGAGAATATTAATTTGAGCTGAGCCCATGATCATTGGTGTTATTGTTGGCATATTTTTGCTTCATATGTCTTTGCAATTCTGCTCATTTCAAAGCTTTGCATCTTTTACATGCTCCTTGATGCTTGCATTGCCAAATGGGGAGAAATTCCTAAATGGGAGAGACTTGCTTCGTTCTCTGCCGCAAAGGGGGCATAATTTCAAAAGGGGGAGAAAACGCTTGACATAAAGGCTCTCTGTTGCCAAAGGGGGAAAACTTAACTCAGGGGGTGGTTTTATCTTGAGAAAGGGGAGATTTGCCGAAGGGGCTTTTGACTCTTTTGAAAACGGGGGAGGAAAATTCTTTTGTCAAGTGACATGATTTGGCTCTTTTCTGAGTTTTTATGGTCACTTGTGTGCTGAAAGTTTTTAATTTTCTTGGACTTTAAAGTTGGTTGTCAATGCACTCATCAAGGGGGAGATTGAGAAACCAAGGGCTGGTTTCAGTACTTGTGATGAGTGATTGACAGGCTTTTTACCCTCTGGTTCGAAGGGTGCCTCCAAAGGGTGTTCGGAGGTTGTACCTCCGGAGGGGTTTCGGAGGTTGTACCTCCGAAGGGTGTTCGGAGGTGGTCTCACCGAAGGGTGTTCGGTGTTTGCTTGCTGCAACTGTTGCAGCGGAGTGTGCTTGTCGGAGGGGTCCGACAGTACACGATGACTGGGTGTGTACTGAAGGCTTCGGTACTTTGGGCGGTACACCGGAGTGTGTACCGGAGGTTGCTAACCCGGAGAGGTCTCCGGAGTACTGGATACACTTGTCTGTTTGTCTGTGGTGCGCAGGGACTTCGGAGGCGACGGACGAGGTTCGCGGCAAGTGAACCTGGGTCAAGCGGGAGGCTTGATGCCAGGGGAGCGGGGAGCTCCGTCACGGTGGCTGCGAAGGGGTCCGGGTCGGTCCTCGGGTCGAGGTGCGCCAGGTGAAGGCAGAGAGTGCGGAGCGTGGCTCCGGCTGAAGGTACTCCGAGACAAAGTCCTCGGTGGTGAGGCACTTCGAAGGTACTCCGGAAGGAGTGACTTCGGAGTTGGATGGATCAAGTCCTCTGCGGAGGCAAGGAGTTCGAAGTGTGCTCCGGAGGGAGACATTCGAAGGTACCCGACGAAGGTCTCAGAAGTCAAGGCGCATCGAAGGCATGGTCCGGGTGAGGCTCGTCAAGGAGTGTGCTCGGGGAGAGACACTGCGACGAAGTGCTCATGTAATGCTTCATGCGGAGGCCTTGGACGAAGGAGGGACTTCGAAGGGTGGTACTCCAAAGGTGGGGCTTCGGAGTGAGGAAGGCTTCGGAGCGAGACTAGCTCCGGAGTGTAGTTGTCTTGTGGTGCTTCGGCCTGCATGGCTTCGGTACACGGTCTGACGGAGTTCGAGCTGGGTGAAGCTGCGAAGCCGTGGTGGTCCACTCCGGAGGTGTTGGTGCGAAGGCCCAAGGGCTTTGACGGCTTCGGCTCAAAACCGTCACTGTATCGGAGGCTATCTTCGGCGAAGCGAAGGCCACCAGGCTCAAGGCTTCTCGCCGAAGCTACCGCACCCTCGCGTGCGAAGGGAGGCTGCAGAAGGTCAAAGACTGCAAAGGCTGACACTGTCTGCTCTGCAAAAAGCTAACGTTGTTCCCTCTGCAAAGCTGACAGAGAAGCCTCCAGAATAAAGTTGGACTACCTTTTGTACCCCTTAGTTCTGAAGATACAAATCCAATGTAAACCCTAGGGGTAAAGTAGTCACTTCCTTTGGGTGAACTGTGGGCTATAAATATGGGGGCTTGGTAGGTAACATATAACACTTTGAGCATTTACTGTTGAGCTCCTGTAGCCACACACTTCGTTGTATTCATCAGAGAGTTCATTTTCTGTGTTCCTTGTTCAAGCGGCAAAGCCCTGCTTCTGTGTGCTTTTTGCTTGAGCTCGCTTTACATACCTCGCTAGTTGTAGTTCACTGAAGCCTGTCTAGGCGAAGGGTGTCTTTGTGTGAAGTGTGTTTTTCAGTGTGCTGTCGCTCTGTGTAACAGGAGGCTAGACCTCGCTGCTTACTAGCGAAGCCCTGATCGAAGCTCGTTCAGCTTCTTGTGTCGAAGCCCCTAGCGAAGTCTGTTTGTGTGCATTTAGACCTTCGTGTACGAAGCCCAGCACCAGTTGCTGCTGCCAAGTACTTGGTCGAAGTCCTCAGAGAGCTGTCCACTCTTGCGAAGGGTGAAGTGCGAAGCCTGCTCGAAGCACCCCGTGTGCGGAGCCCGCACTGACTTAGCAGAGTAGATTTTCGAGGGTTGTTAGTGGAGCGAAGTCTTCTTGGCTTCGAACTTTTGCTCCTGCGAAGCCTGTGTTCGGAGCTGTTGAAGTACCTCCGAACCAGACCTTCGAAGGTAGTGTTCGAAGCCTGTTCCGCAGAAGACAGGATTAAAACCGAAGGCTGTTTTTAGCCCGAAATTTTAAAAGCTCCCATTCACCCCCCCCCCCCCTCTGGTCACCATTTCCGGTCCAACAGTAGACCATTGAGTAGACCTTCATATTCAGTTGCATTGCTGGATGCCATGAATAATAGTTGAATGTCATATTTTAATCTTTCACCTTCTGGAGATATTAGAAGAATTTCAGCTCCTACTCCATCAATGCTTAGAGAACCGTCAAAATACATGATCTAGTGCCCAGGAAGATCACTTGTCGGTGATAGTTGGATCTTTGTCCACTTGGCTATAAAGTCGGTGAGAGCTTGAGCTTCTGAGCAGTGATGAGGACAACGTATAGGAGCTTCTAGACCTAAGGGTATCAAAATTTTGATGGTCCGAGTACCTCAAATATAAAATATACTAGTCTTTGAACTAGATAGACGTGTCCTTTCGGGCAATCGACAACCATGGCAGTACTGACCACGTGAATCATGGCGGCTGTTGGGGGAAAATATCTCATCTTCGGGGTTATTGCCGAAACAGCATAAAAGCAGATAGCATATTCGAAGGTTCCCAGACGTTCATCTTCGAAGATACCCGGAGTCAAGTTCGAAGTACGAAGATAGGCATTGGTTCGGAGTACATCTTCGAACTAAGGTCTTTCGAGATCTTTTCTGCCAGCTAAGATGGAAGACTTATCTTCTTTCTCATTAGATTAGTCTTTTACCATTTTAGCCCTATTAAGGGAGCAGAATAGTTTCCACTATGTCGGTTGTAATAGAGGGGTAAATAGGTCTTTTCCTTAATATTTGGGCCTATAAATACCCCCCGTTTTACCCTGTAATAAGGACGGAATACAAGTTATTCAATACACACGTTCGAACTATTCTAAGTTATTATCCTTTCGGAGGCTTAGAACAGTTCTCTTCGCAAACACTTCGTTTGTTAGTTTCTATTCTACAGAAACCTGTTAGCGTAATCTTTTACGCCAACAGTTGGCGCCGTCCGTGGGGATCCAAGTTCTAAAAGCTTGTTCTCTACTACTGACTGCACTCCGAAGAGTACTTACGGAGGGAGCCTCGGAGTCCCAAGACTCCGCGCACCCTTCAGTTAAGGGCTTCTTAGTGCAGCTCGAAAGCCTTCTCTCGACCCCTCGAGTCGTTCGAAGTCCTCCATCTCCAAGACATCTTAACGGCTAGCTATGCCTCCGAAGCGTGGTCAAGCTTCGGGTCCTCTTCGAAGGTCCCCTCGGACCAATGGAGCCAGACCCTCAACTAATCCGGCGATTCCTGCAGAGACCGCTGGGCGTCGAGCGCCCCGGGGCCCTCTGCCTCCTCCTACGGTGCTTCAGACCGACTACGCAGCAAGCCGGGATCCAGAAGTGCCCTCCGACGAAGACGAAGGCCCTCCCGAAACCGAGGCTACGCAGTTAGCCAGGCTTCAGGAGGAGGTATCCAGATGGAGGCAACAGGTCGCCGATCGCCTCCGCACTCAAGCTTCCACCGAAACTCCAAGGGAGCCTCAAGACGATGGAGCCCGCAATCCCCCAGAAGTTATACAAGTCCCGGAGGAAGCCGAGAATGCCTCCTTCGATAATGAGTCTCCGTTACACCCTGATCTACAGAGAGTGCCTTTCGACCCCAGGTTCAAGGCCTCGAAGCTGCACAAATACTCCGGGGGGTCGGACCCCGGAGAATTCGCCCGCTCTTACGCCCTAGCAATAGAAGCAAGCGGAGGGGTGCGAAGCACCATGGCAAAATGCTTCCCCCTCGCTCTCGAAGGTGTGGCGCTCCGCTGGTTCTGGTCCCTAAAGCCAGGATCGATCAGTTCATGGGAACAGCTCAAAAAGAAATTTGTGAGCAACTTCCAAGGTACCTTCGTGGCCCCAATATCCACAGGAAGTTTGTTTCAGGTAAATCAGCGGGTGGGAGAAACCCTCCGGGAGTACTTCACACGCTTCGCCCACACCAAGTCACAGATCAAGGGCCTCTCTACCTCCTCGGTAGTTGATGCTGCCCGTGAAGGGGTGCTGAACCCCGACCTCCTCAGCAAACTCCATCGGAAGCCGGTAACGTCTGTGGCACAGCTCATGGCGTACTTCGAACAGTATGCCAAGGCGGAGGAAGGATGTCTTCGGCGAGTTGAAGCGACATTGCCCACCCTCCGGGAGGTCAAAATGGAGCCTGAAGCCTCCACTACACTGCAGCCTCCACAAGACAACCGTTCCAACGAGTACAAGCGAGGGAAGAAGCATTTCCGCTCGGAGGTGCTAAACATTGCACCTTCGGCCTCGAAAGCACCTGCCAATTTCTAGCAGGTAAAAAATTTCAAGGCTGGGCCACCAAAGCCTCAAGAAAGGATGCCTGGTAGGCACCAGAGTTTTTTCTGTTGCGTGCATGGCGACAACAGAAGCCATGACACGAAGGATTGCAAGGCAGTATTAGCCCTTCGGGGCGACTACCTTGAGCGAAATACCAGGCGGGGTACTTCGGATCGAGCTCCACCAACGGCACGCTCGGAGCCTGTTCAAACTGTGGCCCGAGCCGGTGCCCTCGAAGCCCCCATACGACTACCGGTGGCCAGTATTATGCCACCACCAAAGCAAGAAGACCCACAAGACCGCGGCAAGAGAGTGGTCCTTCCCATCTCCGGAGGGGGGACCCTCGGAAGCATGTCCAAGAGACAGCGTCGCGAGTACATCCGCGAGGTCGGGCACATTGGGACCTCAAGTTCCGCCGAAGGGATGCCAGAATGGTCCCGTGTGCCCATCTCGTTCACAGCCAGCGACGCGGCAGGGGTGAAGTTTCCCCATGCTGACCCATTAGTCATCTCTGCCGATATAGTAGGAGCAGATGTTCGAAGGATCCTGGTAGATGGCGGGAGCTCCGCAGACATACTCTTCGTCCAGGCCTTTGACCAGATGTGCATACCTCGCAAGCATCTGCTTCCAGTAGCCCGGCCGCTTCAAGGGTTCTCAGGACCGCCTCTCGATGCCCTCGGCCAAATAGGCCTCGAGGTTGCCTTCAGAGAGGGGCCTCTGGCCCGAGTAGAAGAGGTGATCTTCGATGTGGTGGATGCCCCTTACGCTTACAATGCTATCTTCGGTCGAGGGATGTTGAACCAATTCGGGGCTATAGCACATCACAATTACCTTTGTCTCAAAATGCCCACGCAAGGTGGGGTGCTTACTATTTCAGGAGACCAAGCTGTAGCCAGGAGGACAGAGTATGGCCATGGGCAGCCATTGGACCCCCGACAAGTGCATAATGTGGCGGAAAGCGCCGAGGAAATACCGGAGGCCTTGAACCCTCCGAAGGGATCCTCACTTAAGCCAAGCCCGGAGGGTGATGTCGAGACAAGAATAATCTCGGAAGATGGCAAAGAATACCCAGTGAAATTTGGCAAGGGGCTATCTCCAGAAATAACCGCCTCGTTAGAAGAAGTCGTCAAGAAGAATCTAGACATATTTGCTTGGACCGACGAAGACATCACTGGGGTCGACCGAAGCATCATCGAGCATAGTCTGCTCATCAACCCGAAGGCCAAGCCGGTGCGTCAGGGGCTCCGCAAGCTGTCAACAGAAAGAGCAAGCTTAGCCAAGGCCGAAGTAGAAAAATTGTTAAGGGCTGGCATTATCAGGGAGGTAGCCCATACTGAGTGGTTGGCTAACCCTGTTTTTGTAAGAAAAAAGGACTCGAACAAGTGGCGCATGTGTATTGACTTCACCTCGTTGAATAAAGCATGCCCACTGAGACCCCTACCCAATGCCCCGAATAGATCAATTGATAGATTCCACAGCCGGCTCCGAATTATTAAGCTTCCTCGACGCTTATTCCGGGTACCATCAAGTATGGCTGAAGCGTGAAGACGAAGCCAAGACAAGCTTTATAACTCCTTCCGGAGTATTCTGCTATGTAAGAATGCCTTTTGGTTTACGGAATGCCGGAGCCACCTTTTCTCGCTTAATAGCTAAGGCTCTAGGTCATCAGATAGGCCGCAATGTCGAGGCCTACATGGATGATATTATAATAAAAAGTGCTCAAAAGCACCGGCATAGCCTAGATCTAGCTGAAACATTCGAGAGCCTCCGAGCATGTGGAGTGCGCCTCAACCCCGAAAAATGTATATTCGGGGCACAAGCAGGGAAGCTGCTAGGGTACTTAGTTTCGAGCAGAGGGATCGAAGCTAGCCCAACGCAAATAAGTGCGCTGCAAAGGATGGCTCCGCCAGAGAATTTGAAACAAGTACAGAAGCTAGCAGGAAGGCTCGCAGCACTCAGCAGATTCCTGTCTAGGTCGGTAGAGCGAAGCCTCCCAATTTTCAAGGCGCTGAAGAGATCCGAAGGCTTCAGCTGGACACCGGAGTGCCAGAAAAGCTTCGAAGATATAAAAGCATACCTCGGCACATTGTCAACCTTAACTGTTCCCCTTCCAGGGGAAGCATTGCTTTTATATCTTGCAGCAACAGGTTCAGCAGTAAGCGCAGTGCTGGTTCGAGAGGTCGAGCTTAAAGGAAAGTTGGTACAAAACCCAATTTATTTTGTGTCGGAGGCATTATCCGGAGCGAAGGTCAGATACTCCGAGCTCGAAAAATTTGCTTATGCCCTAGTAATGGCCTCGCGAAAGCTAAGGCATTATTTCTTGGCGCATAACCTCATCGTCCCTACGTCATATCCTCTTGGAGATATGCTCCGAAACAAAGATTCCACAGGCAGGGTTGGAAAATGGGCAGTCGAGCTGGCACCCTTCGAAATCTCCTTCACGGCGAGGACTGCTGAAATCTCAAATTATAGCAGATTTCGTAGCAGAGTGGACTCCATCTGCAGTATGGACCCCGGAGGAACCCTCCGAAGGTTTCTGGACAATATTCTCCGACGGAGCTTATCAAGCATCAGGTGCGGGGGCAGGGGCCGTCATCTTGTCACCATCAGGGCAAAAGTCAATGTATTCCGCAAGACTCAACTTCCGAACCACTAATAACATTGCTGAGTATGAAGGAATCTTGCTAGGCCTCCGAAAGGCTAAAGCACTCGGAGCTACAAGAATAGTGATCAAGAGAGATTCCCAAGTCGTCGCGGGGCATATTGACAAAAGCTTCCAAGCAAAAAACCCACATCTCGCGCAATACCTTCAAGAAATCCGCAAGGCCGAAGCAGCGTTCAAAGGGTTTACAGTTCGAAGCATCCCTCGGGCAGATAATCAACTTGCAGATATTCTTGCAAAAGCTGCAGCGGGAGCGGTGGACCTCCCGGAGGGCGCCTTCTATGAAGAATTAGAGCAGCCGGCAGCTGACCAAATACCCTCATCAGAAGTAATGTGCATTCCAACTACAGATTGGCGGGCTCCGATAATAACCATGTTGCAAAGTAGCATAGACCCTCCGGAAGGCCCAGAAGCTCGAAGGTTGAAAGCAAGAGCTCGAAATTACAAACTTATTGGGGAAGTGTTGTACAAAGCCGGAGTATGCTCACCCCTACTTCGATGCATCTCCCAGCCCGAAGGTCAAGACATACTTCGAGGCATCCACGAAGGGCTGTGCGGAGGTCATTTAGCCCCTCGAGCACTAGCAGGCAAGACGCTCCGGCAAGGGTTTTACTGGCCAACAATCGTCAGAGACGCTGAAGACCTGGTTCGAACATGCCAAGGCTGCCAATGGATGGGCAGACGGAGCCATCGCCCGCCAGCTCAGCTTCAAGTTATTGCCCCGGTATGGCCAATGGCTAGATGGGGCATGCACCTCATAGGCCCTTTCCCACCAGCAAAAGGCGGGTTGAAATTTGCGGTGGTAGCAATCGAATACTTCTCAAAATGGGTGGAAGCGGAGCCACTAACAGCTATCACCTCGAGGAACGTGCAAAAATTCTTCTGGCAAAATATTATATGCAGGTTCGGAGTTCCCAGAGAGTTAACGGTGGATAATGGAACCCAGTTCGAAGCTGATACCTTTCAAACATTTTGTGAAGAACTAGGCATTAAGCTATGCTTCGCAGCAGTGCGACATCCGCAATCCAACGGAGCCGTCGAACGAGCCAACGGGAACATCCTCTCCGGGTTAAATCGCCGAATTGTAGGATTGGCCAAGGGGCTATGGGTCAAAGAACTACCTAAAATCTTATGGTCCATCCGAACCACTCAAACTAGATCAACAGGTTTCACACCATTCAGATTGCTCTTCGGAGATGAAGCCATGACCCCTACGGAGCTCAGAGGGGAGTCGCTTCACGTAATTCAACCCGGAGACGAGGGCGATCGGAGTACTTCAATAGATTTGTCAGAAGAGACAAGGCTTCGAGCTGTCGCCAACCTAACTAAGTACCAGGAACACACCAAAACGTGGTATGACCCGAAAGTCAGATTAAGTAAGTTAAAACCGGGTCATCTAGTATTGCAAAGTGTAATAGCTCCGGGGAAGCTAGGAAACAAATGGGAAGGACCATATGTTATCTTACGCTCAGGATGCCCCGGATCGTTTAAATTAGCTAATTTAGAAGGGGAAGAGTTGAAACATGCATGGCATGCGGAGCACCTGAAGAGATATTACGCTTAAGGCCTCCTTGTAATCACTTGTAGCACTTCCTTTTTCTATAAATAAAGATAAGGGTTGAAACCTGTTTTGCCCTTCGAACATCCCTTACTCCTGATGGACGCATTAGGAGGACGGTGATGCTAGTAGAGCCAAGCATTTTTCGCAAAGACCCAAGGGGCTGACTGCGAACCATTGGTTCAGTGGCTCCACCAACCTACGGATTCCAGGCTCCGGCTTGTTAGGATCCGTAGAAGAGTCTAAGGACTTTAAATAAAACAGATTTTCAGCCTCCGGGTGCGAAGTATCTGTAAAAGAGCCGAAGGTGGCCAACCTACGGATTCCAGGCTCCGGCTTGTTAGGATCCGTAGAAGAGTCTAAGGACTTTAAATAAAATAGATTTTCAGCCTCCGGGTGCGAAGTATCTGTAAAAGAGCCGAAGGTGGCCAACCTACGGATTCCATGCTGTAGGACCGAAAGTAGCGACCAGAGGGGGGGTGAATGGGCGCCTAAAAATTTCTTGCTAAACTAAAATTTAATCCCAACACTCAACATAAACTTAAACAAACAATTAATATTAGCAAGTACTAGAATTAAAGTTGTCTAGCTTGAAAATGATCGGTATGCTAATTAAAATGATATTAAAACTAAACTAGATAGAAATACTGCAATAAATAAGATTTGGCACTAGAAATATTTAATAACGTCCGCAGAATACTTAAATAAAAACTTGAAATAATAAAATCTCAGTCTAGAAATAAAATACTAATCAAATGAATAAATCTAGGATCATTAAAAATTAATTCAGAACTCAACCTAAAATATTGCATATAAAAGCTAGTATAAAAATATAACTGCAACTAATTTTTTTTTCTTTTTTTTTATATGAGCAAATTATACAAATAAAAATTAATACGAGATAACTAATAAAATTTAACAGATTAAATATAAGAAAACAAGATTTCGAAATAGATAATTTTTTCCTAATTAATTAATTAATGGATGATTATCTCTAAAAATTGATCTACTAAAAAATAGGAGATTGAACCACTTACCTGTGCATCTCGGTTTGCGTGCGTGTGAAAGCTCTTGTGTGCCTTGTCTTCCCGTCCTGCCGTGGAGAGAAAAAATTGATTTGCTGGCCTGTTTTTCTGCCTTCTCACCGGAACAAGCTTTACGCAGGATGGCCACAGCCTTTGGCCGTCGCTGAGCTCGCAGAAAATCACGCCGCTGCACGCTGTTGCACGCGCTTGCCGCTCACGGGTCCAGAAGCCTTTTTGTGGCAGCCAAAAGCCTGCCGGCCAGCCAGCTTCTAGTGCCGAAGTCTCCCCTGCGTGGATTGCCGTGCGAAGACCAAAACAGGAGAAGAAGCCAGGCGCTTAGCGCAGATGCACCGGCCTTACCTCGAACCGCGTGCTGCCGGCCAACAGAAAAATTGAAGACGACGAAGTTTGTTTTGGACTGGAGATTAATCTATTCAAAACAGTCATCTATCCCCAAGGGGATAGGGGCCTATTTATAGGCAAATCCTAATACATGAAAAGACTATTTTACCCTCGGGTAGAATAAACTGACTCTAAAATAAATTCCAAAAATTACTAAAATATTCTTAGAAAAATTAACTGACTCGAATAAAAATATTCTAAACTTAAAAACTAAATATTAATATCCTAAAAACGAATTAATGATAGATTGTCAGTTTTACGCCGAAACTGACAAAGCGTCCACCGTCTTCGCACCGGGTACCCGGATTGGGCCGACCCGACCCCGCAGCTCCCTCAGCCCGGCAATCGCTCGCCGCCCGTGTACCTGAGTCAAACCCAGTCAACAGACCAGTGGATCATCTGCTGCTCCTAGCCATGTACCCGGATTGGGCCAGCCCGACTCCGCAGCTCCTCTGCCCGGCCGTCGCTCACTGCCCGTGTACCTGAGTCACATGCGCCTCAGACTCGGCAGGTCTTCATCTCTCCTCCTCTTTGACTTCCGTTGACAATCACTCATCACATCTGGAATATCAAAACCATATTCTTCAACATGATTTCTCAATCTCCCCCTTGATGAGTGCATTGTCAACACCCTTTTCAGCTCATCTCCAGAACCTGCAAAACATGTGGAAACAAGAAAACAAAGACAAAAGAAAATAGAAGAAAGAAAATAAAAGTTTAACCCTAATGACCAAAAACCAAATAAAAGCAAGAAAAATGTGGTCATTATGGTTAACCAAAAATAAAAACCTCAAAAATAAGTGCAAATATCAGAATTACCAACAAGGAAACTAAAAAGTAAACTCCAAAATTTCTCCCCCTTGTTGACAATTGGACTCATCAAGTGAGACTAAATGCACTTAAAGAGACATAAACACAAACTCCCCCTGAAATGCAGCTCCCCCTCAAAATATGCTATGAATGCAGATGGGGTGCAGGTGGAGTGTGAAAAGCATGCTTCTTAGATATGATTAACTGCAATAACAACATCTAACAGGTATAGCGAAAGATATACTGTCTAAGATACATGACATGATCAGTGCAATAGATGATATCTTAAGAAAGTCATTAGCACGCATTTTTCGATTTTTGCAAAACAAAAGCATCACCATATTTTCTAGTTAACAAGCAATGTAAAGCATGATATGCAAAAGCTAACTGATATCTACCAAGATAAGCATTGTCCAAAAACAAAGTGCTTCAGCAAACTTGTCATTTTTTTTAAAATTTTCAGACTTTTTCTGCCAGGGGTTATTTGCATGTCAAACCTTATGCTAACCGACCAAGTCAAGCCTAGGCCAGAACTGGACCATCAGAAGCTTAAGACACTGGTCTTGGCATACATTACACCATCCTAGTTCATACCAAAGTGCTATGGTAAGCAGTCTAGAACAATGCAATGCGACAAAAGCAAACCCACCTGGATCTTTTCTGATAATCACAAAAACGCATAAATTTTTCATTGTTATGAATTTTTTATCATTTTTAT
This sequence comes from Zizania palustris, assembly GCA_019279435.1. Lineage (NCBI taxonomy): Eukaryota > Viridiplantae > Streptophyta > Magnoliopsida > Poales > Poaceae > Zizania > Zizania palustris. Next base: position 46,699,748 of record JAAALK010000080.1, on the reverse strand, counting down.
ATCACAATTTTCATATTTAAAGCATATGGATGTCCAAGTTGCGTATCTGCATCTAAGTAAGGATCTAGCTACAAGGTATGTAAAAGATAGCGAAAGCATTCAGCCTACACATGCTAGTTACCAGAAGCAATGGTGATCAATTTTTTTTTTAATTTTTAAAGCATAAAAACCATGCATATGACAAATATCAGATATATCATGTGAACTGAAACAGAACATGATCATCGACAAGTAATCAAAAACATATACTAGCTAGAGAAAGTAAAGCAGATTAATCATATAGTAGAAGCAAGCTCAAAATGTGATTTATGATTATGCAAGGTATGAACACACACAAAAAGACTCAATAAAAAATGAAAAGAAGATAAAAAATGACTCAAAGTATCCTAGAAAGGATACACAACTCCCAAATCCCCTCGTAAACGCTCAAAAGTAGACTGATCTAGGGGTTTAGTAAAAATATCAGCCAACTACTGATGGGTATCAACATGTATAAGATCAATAACTCCTTTTTCATATTGATCCCTCAGAAAGTGAAAGCGCACATCAATATGTTTGGTTTTTGAATGAAGACATGGGTTTTTCCCTACACTAATTGCACTAGTGCTATCACAAAACAAAGGAACTCTTGAAGGAAATAATAACCCAAAATCCCGCAAAGTAGAAATCATCCAAACTAACTGAGAACAGCAGCTAGCAGCAGCTACATACTCAGCCTCAGTAGTAGAAAGCGCAACTCCAGATTGTTTTCTAGAGGACCAAGAAACAAGTGAAGAACCAAGAAGTTGGCAAGTACCAGAAGTAGACTTGCGATCCAACCGACACCCACCAAAATCAACGTCCGAAAAACCAGCTAAATCAAGAGACGATGATGCAGAATAATAGAGACCTAAATCAGGAGCATAAGTAAGATACCTGAAAATACGCTTCACAGCCTGCCGGTGAGATGCGCGTGGCGAAGACTGAAAACGCGCACACACACCCACGGCAAACTGAATGTCTGGTCTCATCGCGGTCAAGTATAGTAGCGAACCTATCATCCCTCGATACTCTCTCTCATTTACCTTGACGCCATCTTCGTCCTTGTCCAGACCTCCAGATGTACTCATTGGGGTCATCTGTGGCTTTAACTCTCCACCAAAATCAAATTTCTTTAGCATATCTCGTGTGTACTTACCCTGGTGGATGAAAATGCCGTCCTTGGTCTGCTTGATCTGGAGCCCTAAAAAGTACTTGAGTTCTCCCATGAGACTCATCTCAAACTCACTATGCATCTGCTCAGAAAACTTGGAAACAAGCTCATTAGTAGAACCACCAAAAATAATATCATCAACATAAATTTGAGCAACCAACAAGTCTGCGCCCTCTCTAAGCAAGAAAAGAGTCTTGTCCACAGAACCCATCACAAAACCTTTCTGCAACAAGAACTGCTTCAGGCGATCATACCAAGCCCTGGGGGCCTGCTTCAGACCATATAAAGCCTTCTGCAACTTGTAAACATGACGTGGAAATTTAGGATTCTCGAAACCGGGGGATTGCTTAACATAGACCTCCTCCTCTATATACCCATTTAGAAAAGCACTTTTGACATCCATTTGATGAAGCTTAAAACCTTTAGAAGCAGCAAAAGCCAAAAGAATACGAATGGACTCAAGGCGAGCAACAGGGGCGAAGGTCTCTTCAAAGTCAATACCTTCTTTTTGACAGAAACCCTGTGCCACTAATCGAGCTTTGTTGCGCACCACAACACCATCTTCTCCTTGTTTGTTCTTAAACACCCACTTAGTACCTATGGTGTTGCATCCAGGTGGTAGCTCAACTAGTGTCCAAACCCGATTGCGAACAAAGTTTTCAAGTTCTTCTTGCATGGCGTTTATCCAATTTGAATCAGAAAGAGCATGAGTAACATCTCGGGGCTCAAAACTAGCAACAAAAGCAGACTCAGCAAACATAGCAAGTGAACCAGCTGAGGAACGTAAAGATCTCTCCGTAAGATCACCTATGATGAGCTCTGAAGGATGATCACGCTGAACTGCTCGGGATCCTAGATGATCTGAAGACACCTCACTAGAGTCAACACCTGGTACCACCGGACTCGACTGAGGAGGCTCTATCGAAGTAGAAGGAGTAATTATAGGTCCGTCCTCATCCTCAGTTGAAGTCTCAGAAGGTGTGGGGTCTGCAGGCGGTACAGAGGGACCATCCTCATCAACAGCAGGAGGATCATCATCTTCCTCGAAGATGGACTCTCCAAGCTCATCATCTCCAGAAAGCTCGAAAGAAGGGGTCGGTGAGGGTAGAGACTCATCAAAGGAAACCTCACACGTCTCAACAAGCAACTGGCAGTCTAGGTTCCAAACACGAAAGCCTCGTGAATGCAAAGCATAACCTAGAAAGACTCCATCCCAGCAACGAGACTCAAACTTATCCAAATGTCCTCCCTTCTTGAGCACAAAGCACTTGCATCCAAAAGCTCGCAAGTGACTCACCTTGGGCTGTCTACCAAAGCGCAACTCATATGATGTCTTACCTAAGTAAGCTCTAAGGAAAATGCGGTTGGCAAGATAGCAAGCTATGTTCATTGCTTCAGCCCAAAAACGCCTAGGAGTCCTATGCTCATCAAGCATCGTCCTGGCCATCTCGACAAGCGTGCGATTCTTTCGCTCCACAACGCCGTTCTGTGGGGGAGTGTAAGGAGCAGAAAACTGATGATCAAGACCTTGATCACTACAAAAGCTGACGAACTGAGAGTTCTTAAACTCAGATCCGTTGTCTGAACGAATTGCTCGCATCAGACCATTATTCTCGTTCTTCAGCTTCAAAATCAGGTCATGAACATACTGAAAAGTCTCATCCTTAGACTCAAGAAAGTACACCCACGAAAATCGAGAAAAATCGTCAACTATCACAAGAGCGTACCACTTCCCACCGACTGAGCGTACTCGAGCTAGACCTACTGTGTCCATGTGCAACAGCTCTCCCGGGTACGAAGTCATCACCTGAGTCACAGGTGCGTGAGAAGCGACTACCATTTTCCCATGATGACAAGGATGACACACTAGATCCTTCTCCATCTTAAGCTTAGGCAATCCTCGAATAAGATCCATAGAACTCAATCTAACAAGTAAATCAAAGCTCAAATGGCCTAACCTTCTATGCCACTTCCATAACTCAGAGGAGGATCCGGCCATCAGGCAGCGAGAAGGGCCAGAAGTACTAGAGAAATCAATACGAAAAACCTTACCAAAAGGTAGGACTCGGCAAACTAAAGATCCTCTAGAGTCGATAACAGAAGACATGCCCTTCTTAAAGCGCACTTCTAAACCATCATCAAGCAATTGCGAAACAGAAATTAGATTAAAGTTCAGATTTCCAACTAAAGCAACATTCTTTAAAGCGAATTGATCAGAAATACGAATCGACCCAATACCTTGTACCTTCCCTTGACCACTATTCCCGAAAGTGATGTATTCCTTGGAGCTCGGGGGAGTGAGGCTGGAGAACCATCTGCGGTGTCCCGTCATGTGGCGAGAACAACCTGAATCCATGATCCATACGTCCTCCAGTCCTCGATCCTGCAAGATCAATGGTCATAAGTGGGAGCAAATGGTCGACCACTAGGTCTAGCAAAAGTACTAAACCAGTGTCGAGCCATCTGCTCGTAAGTAGGAAAGCAGAAGGAATCATATGAGTCGGGACCACCACGTGTCTCAAAGCGCGGTCCTCGGTTCTTTCTAAAATCACGGTCACGAGATCCAACACCGTATCCATAACGATCTGAAACTCTGCCGGAACGGAAACCACCCTCCGGAGCACGGTAGTGAAAACCGTCTCCTCTACCACCACCTACACGACGTGGCCTGGCCTCTAGCCTCTCTCCACATCGAGGGACTCTCTGTCTACCACCCTGCTGGTAGAACTGCTCCTGCCCACCTCGAGCTCTCTTTGCTCGCTCAACCCGCTTCCTCCTGAAGCAAAACTCCTCAAGATGCCCATCTTTCTGACAAAACTCACAGTGATAGGTAGGCTTCTTGGAATGTTGTTGTGGCTTAGGGTTCTTAGGCTTGGTGATGTTAGGTGAAGCATCTTTGGTGTGAGAAGGTCCAGGTAAAGAATCAAGAGAGGTGTGAAGAGTTTTAGGCTTAGGAATCCGTATCTGCTTCTTAGGTGGAGCTTTAGATTGTTCTTGTATCACTCCATCCTTGGGCTGACTCTCCTTAAAGGACTCAGTGGAGTGAGTCTTGGGATATCTCTGTTCTAGAGTCATCTTACTCCACTCCACTGCACGGCTAATTGCGCTCTCAAAATCAGCCTTGGTATATGTGTACCCTACCCCAAATCCATCCTGTCTCTTGAACTGCTGGATCATCATGCCGAGTTGTGGCTCTCTGGCACTAATCCAACTCAGGATAGAACGGAGGTAAAAGTTCTCGTTCTGAACATCAGCTAGCTCCTCTCTCAAAGAAGCTAACACCTCCACCTGAGACAAGTAGATCTCACACTCTCTATCAACTTCGATAGACTTATCAGCTTTTAGCTTGATCAACTCCATTCTAATGGATAAGCAGTTCTCACACACAGTGGATGGAACTGACAAGGTCTCAAGCTCTAGCTTAGTCTGCTCTAACTCACCTCTCACTCCAGCTAACTCGCTCAACTGCTGATCACTCTTGGCTCTCAGCTCAGCTATACTAGCTAAATGAGATGGGCAGTCTACACAAGTTGCGACAACAGTGGCATGAGCATCTTTTAGCTCCTGCTGAGCGCTCTCAAGCTCAGTGGCCAATGCGTCTCTCTCATCTACTCTCTCGGTGTACCTGGACTTAAGAGTCGTCAGGTCACACAACAACACCTCACAGTTAGGGCACTCACTACTATCACCCAAGCAAGGGGAAGAAGACAGACTCTCAATCTTGCCATTAGTTGTGGCAAGCTCACTCTCAAGCTCATCTATCTTCTTCTTAGCCCTTCTAAGCAGTTTTTCCCTATACTTCAACTCCTGACTGTTCTGTTCTAATAAATTAACAACTTCTTGTTCATAGGATGATACCTTCTCATCGTCGTCGTCGTCGGAGTCGTCGGAGGAGTCCTTTTCTTTCTTCTCCCCAAGAGCCATTGAGCAGAAGCTCTCAGGGGGTCTTCGGCTGTCACGTGAGCGTCTCTTCGGCTTGTCCCCGAAGGCCATGAAACAGAGGCCCACCGGATCATCTCTGTCCTTCTCCTTCCTGATCACGATCTCTTCATCACTTGAGCTTGACGAAGAGGAGGAAGACAAGGATCTCTTGGAGTAGCTTTTCTCCATCTCGGCGAAGAAAGCCTTGTCTCGTTTCTTGTTCTCACGCCTGTAGTCCTTCAAAGCTTTACGAAAGAATCTTGTCTTGGGCTTGCTCTTTGTTGAGTTGTCGTACTTGTCGGAGTCGTAGGAGTTTCCGCCGGTTCCCTTCTTGTAGTTCTTCCACTTGGGGCAGTCGGCAATGAAATGACCTGTATCACCACACTCAAAGCATCCGGATTTTGTGCCTTGTCTCTTAATCATTCGCTTATCATAGACACGCCGAACCCGGTTGTTAAATAAGCACAAATCATCATCTCCTAGAGTATCAAGTTGTTCCTCGGAAATCGACATCAAGGAAAATGCAGTACAACTCATGGCATTAGGATCAGCAGATGGTGTCGCAAACGCCAGAGTCTTTGATCTAGAACCACTGAGATTTGATCTCAACTGGATATCGACCTCTGTGGCCTTGAGCTTACTAAAAGCTCTGCGATGGTCAAGGTATCATATGATGTGCTCTCAACAATAGACGAGACCTTGATCTCCCAGATTTTAGGGTCTAAGGTATGGAGTACCTTAAGAGCCTGTTCATGATCCGAGACCAGCTGATCACCCTCAGCCTTGTTAACACGAAGCTTGTTAATGATCGATTGAAAACGACCAAACAAAGCCTCAACAGTCTCACCAGGCTTCTGTGAGAAATTTTCATACTCACGCCGATAGGTCTGATATAGTCTAGCCTTGACCTGAGCTGTCCCCTCATGATGTGCCTGAAGGGTAGCCCAGATCTCTCTAGCAGTGGTGAGATGGCTAACACGCTCGAACTCACTAGGACCTAGACCAGAAAATAAAATGTTCACCGCCTTACTATTATTTTGATGCTGGGTAATTATATTTTCAGCAGTATCCGCAGCAATAGTCGTAATGGTGAAACTAGGATGAACACAAATCTCCCATATGTCCGAGCTCTGGCTCATAAGGTATGCTCGCATGCGAGTCTTCCAATAAGTATAGCCAAAAGCCTCTAGGGATGGGATTTTACCAGAAGACGCCATGGTCACTACCTAGGTTTTGAATCGGTTAAGATATTAGAAAAACCTAACCTTGCTCTGATACCACTTGTAGGACCGAAAGTAGCGACCAGAGGGGGGGTGAATGGGCGCCTAAAAATTTCTTGCTAAACTAAAATTTAATCCCAACACTCAACATAAACTTAAACAAACAATTAATATTAGCAAGTACTAGAATTAAAGTTGTCTAGCTTGAAAATGATCGGTATGCTAATTAAAATGATATTAAAACTAAACTAGATAGAAATACTGCAATAAATAAGATTTGGCACTAGAAATATTTAATAACGTCCGCAGAATACTTAAATAAAAACTTGAAATAATAAAATCTCAGTCTAGAAATAAAATACTAATCAAATGAATAAATCTAGGATCATTAAAAATTAATTCAGAACTCAACCTAAAATATTGCATATAAAAGCTAGTATAAAAATATAACTGCAACTAATTTTTTTTTCTTTTTTTTTATATGAGCAAATTATACAAATAAAAATTAATACGAGATAACTAATAAAATTTAACAGATTAAATATAAGAAAACAAGATTTCGAAATAGATAATTTTTGCCTAATTAATTAATTAATGGATGATTATCTCTAAAAATTGATCTACTAAAAAATAGGAGATTGAACCACTTACCTGTGCATCTCGGTTTGCGTGCGTGTGAAAGCTCTTGTGCGCCTTGTCTTCCCGTCCTGCCGTGGAGAGAAAAAATTGATTTGCTGGCCTGTTTTTCTGCCTTCTCACCGGAACAAGCTTTACGCAGGATGGCCACAGCCTTTGGCCGTCGCTGAGCTCGCAGAAAATCACGCCGCTGCACGCTGCTGCACGCGCTTGCCGCTCACGGGTCCAGAAGCCTTTTTGTGGCAGCCAAAAGCCTGCCGGCCAGCCAGCTTCTAGCGCCAAAGTCTCCCCTGCGTGGATTGCCGTGCGAAGACCAAAACAGGAGAAGAAGCCAGGCGCTTAGCGCAGATGCACCGGCCTTACCTCGAACCGCGTGCCGCCGGCCAACAGAAAAATTGAAGACGACGAAGTTTGTTTTGGACTGGAGATTAATCTATTCAAAACAGTCATCTATCCCCAAGGGGATAGGGGCCTATTTATAGGCAAATCCTAATACATGAAAAGACTATTTTACCCTCGGGTAAAATAAACTGACTCTAAAATAAATTCCAAAAATTACTAAAATATTCTTAGAAAAATTAACTGACTCGAATAAAAATATTCTAAACTTAAAAACTAAATATTAATATCCTAAAAACGAATTAATGATAGATTGTCAGTTTTACGCCGAAACTGACAAAGCGTCCACCGTCTTCGCACCGGGTACCCGGATTGGGCCGACCCGACCCCGCAGCTCCCTCAGCCCGGCAATCGCTCGCCGCCCGTGTACCTGAGTCAAACCCAGTCAACAGACCAGTGGATCATCTGCCGCTCCTAGCCATGTACCCGGATTGGGCCAGCCCGACTCCGCAGCTCCTTTGCCCGGCTGTCGCTCACTGCCCGTGTACCTGAGTCACATGCGCCTCAGACTCGGCAGGTCTTCATCTCTCCTCCTCTTTGACTTCCGTTGACAATCACTCATCACATCTGGAATATCAAAACCATATTCTTCAACATGATTTCTCAATCTCCCCCTTGATGAGTGCATTGTCAACACCCTTTTCAGCTCATCTCCAGAACCTGCAAAACATGTGGAAACAAGAAAACAAAGACAAAGAAAATAGAAGAAAGAAAATAAAAGTTTAACCCTAATGACCAAAAACCAAATAAAAGCAAGAAAAATGTGGTCATTATGGTTAACCAAAAATAAAAACCTAAAAAATAAGTGCAAATATCAGAATTACCAACAAGGAAACTAAAAAGTAAACTCCAAAATTTCTCCCCCTTGTTGACAATTGGACTCATCAAGTGAGACTAAATGCACTTAAAGAGACATAAACACAAACTCCCCCTGAAATGCAGCTCCCCCTCAAAATATGCTATGAATGCAGATGGGGTGCAGGTGGAGTGTGAAAAGCATGCTTCTTAGATATGATTAACTGCAATAACAACATCTAACAGGTATAGCGAAAGATATACTGTCTAAGATACATGACATGATCAGTGCAATAGATGATATCTTAAGAAAGTCATTAGCACGCATTTTTCGATTTTTGCAAAACAAAAGCATCACCATATTTTCTAGTTAACAAGCAATGTAAAGCATGATATGCAAAAGCTAACTGATATCTACCAAGATAAGCATTGTCCAAAAACAAAGTGCTTCAGCAAACTTGTCATTTTTTTTAAAATTTTCAGACTTTTTCTGCCAGGGGTTATTTGCATGTCAAACCTTATGCTAACCGACCAAGTCAAGCCTAGGCCAGAACTGGACCATCAGAAGCTTAAGACACTGGTCTTGGCATACATTACACCATCCTAGTTCATACCAAAGTGCTATGGTAAGTAGTCTAGAACAATGCAATGCGACAAAAGCAAACTCACCTGGATCTTTTCTGATAATCACAAAAACGCATAAATTTTTCATTGTTATGAATTTTTTATCATTTTTATATCACAATTTTCATATTTAAAGCATATGGATGTCCAAGTTGCGTATCTGCATCTAAGTAAGGATCTAGCTACAAGGTATGTAAAAGATAGCGAAAGCATTCAGCCTACACATGCTAGTTACCAGAAGCAATGGTGATCAATTTTTTTTTAATTTTTAAAGCATAAAAAACATGCATATGACAAATATCAGATATATCATGTGAACTGAAACAGAACATGATCATCGACAAGTAATCAAAAACATATACTAGCTAGAGATCCGTAGAAGAGTCTAAGGACTTTAAATAAAACAGATTTTCAGCCTCCGGGTGCGAAGTATCTGTAAAAGAGCCGAAGGTGGCCAAAACCTACGGAGTCCAAGCCATTGGCTGGTAGACTTCCGCAAAAAAGAGCCAAAGGTGGCCAAAATATACGGAGTCCAAGCCATGGGCTGGTAGACATCCGTAAAAAGAGTCCAAAGAGACCATTGCAAACTCCGAACCATTGGTTCGATAGAAATCGCAAAAATAAACCGAAGGTGGCTAAAGCAAAACAGAATTTGAGCCATGAGCTTCGAATATCTGTTAATACAGTCCAAAGTGACAAAGGTACTAAATTGCCATTCTTCCGACTACAAATAGTCGAAGACATTTTATAAGATTTTAAAAGATCTTTAAATTACAGAGGGGCTCCGAACCCCCAAAAAATTGTACTCCGAAGTTTTTCTTTGCGCATAACCATCTTTGAATACATTTCGAAGTTGCTTATACCCAAAGAGGGGCTAGTAAATATGGAGACAATTTTAAATCGATATTCATTATTCAAACGAATGTGTTTACAGATTACATTATGAAAAATTGGTATCTATACCAAGAAGGAATCGAAGACCACTTCGGTCTCTAGAGCTAGGGGTGGAACGACTAGTTCCAGCGCCGGGAGTCCTAATAACTTTACGTTTAACTCTCTTGCTCCCCTTCGAAGCTCTAAAATCCTTCTGTTCTTGTTGAAGCTCGGCCCAAGTTCGAAGTCGTTCGGGGCTTCTTTCCCAGCTTCCAAGATCTTCAGATCTTTTATTTTGAACCTCATCTTCGTCTTCAGACCAAATAGTGTCTTCAGAAGACGAAGTGTTTACGTTAACCTCTTTTTCTTCCTCTTTAATATAAGACAATACGTCTTTGATTACTTCGGGCGCAATTACGCCGGAGTCATCTCGAGGAATTAGAAATCGAGGACGCTTGTAAGTCTTTAGAAGTTCGAAGGTGTTCCATAATGAACGAAGTTCCTCGTTAATTTCTAACACTTCGATATCTTCCGTATGAGACAAAGCCTAAAAATATGATAAACAAATTTTCATTGATAAAGGTTCATAAACACGAAGCTTTACATAGTCAAAAATCCTAAATTATTCCTAAACCTGCGGGTTCGGAGGAGGTTGATTGCTCGAAGCTTGGTTCCGAACTTGCTTCTGGCGTTGGCCTTCGTCGATCCAAGCCTTGATCGTGGAACGACCTTCGGCTCTCCATGAGGTTTGAAAGGCTCGCCAGGCAGCAGTCACGCCTTCGGAAGGATTTAAAAGCCGCTCGTCGTCGAAGGTAATAGAACCCTCTGCGCTCGGAGTGATTGTTCGGCCCAAGTCCTCGTAGTAACGAAGTAGTCCGATGGCAGACACTTGTCCGGAGAGTTCTCCGTAACGAATACCCGCCGTATTCATTTGCTCCGCTGCTCCTTGGATCCTTTTTAACCGGCGCAAGAGAGTGACGTTGTCATCTGAAGGAAGTGATCCAGTAGTACCAAAGTACTCCAGAACACCTAGCATCTGTTCTATGACATCCGTAGCTACCTTCTTGGACTTAAGCTTTTCTTCAATTAATGCATCCTTGCTCGAAGTCGTTTCTTCTAGAACTCTGGAAAGCCTAGCATTCTCCGTAGTTAAAGTATTCTTCTGATTTAGGAGTTGGCTAGCTTCCACTTGGAGCCTAACAAGCTCGGAACCCGCATTAGCATGCTCCAACCGCACCCTTTCTATTTCTGCTCGAAGCACGATCCTTTCTGCTTCGAGCTCCTTATTTGTAGCCTCCAAGCCCTGTCTGGCCCTGCGTTCTGTTGAAATCATATTATCCATTTGAGCTACTCTAGCTTCGGAGAATGATAAGTTGCGATGAAGAGCTTCGTTTTCTTCCCGAAGCTGAGCAATTTCACGCTCGCCCGATAAAGTTGCAGCACGGGCCAAGACCGCTTGCTAAGAAAAGAAAAAATCGAAGTAAGATATTATCCATGTATAATTTTCTATTGTTTCGAAGATGTTCTGTACCTGGTAGGCTGCTCGTTCCATGGCAACGTTTAGCTCCGAACTCTTCGCCTCGCTTAAAATAGCTACCAGCTCTGTCTCCCCGACTTCGCGACTACCTCGACCCAAAGGTTTGAGCAGATTCCGAAGCCCAGTTCTTTGCTCCAAAAAAGGAGTTAAAAGAGGGAGCATTGCCGAAGCTTCCTGGTCATTCCTGCTCGGCGAAGCTCCGGAGGGTTCTCCTGAGGTCTTCGGAGCTTCAGTAGATGGCCCCCCCTCAGTAGATCGACTTTCATCTGTTGATTCGGATGAAGTTGATCCTTGAGCAGGGAGAGGCTCTATATGTCTTTTACCCTTTCCAGGCCCCTGTTGAGCGACCTCCGGGTGCGGCTCCGAAGTTGTCGAAGGCCCTTGAATTGGATCTTCGCGATGTACTTCTACAGAAGGGGGGCTCTGCAAAAGCAAAGGTATTATACATTGTATAATTTTGCAGAAAATAATAAGAGAGTTATGCGAAGTTTACCTTCGACATTTTGGGGGCGATCGAGCATCGGACTGCTCGGAGGATCGAAGGTGAGGTCTTCGTCTGAATCCACAGTTAAAACTTCGACTGCCGGAGTATCTTTTTGAGCAGTCCTCCCTTCGTCCAAAGCTGAAGTTGTAGCAACTTCAACTTCACCCTCACCCATAGGGGCTTTGATTTGCTCTTCCTCTTGACCATCCGGAGTTCTCACTTCTTCAATATTAGCCTGAGACTCTGTCATACCTGCAGTATCTTCAATATGAATAGCTGTTTGAGCTGCATCTTCATCAATCAACCTCACTAATAGTTTACCTTCATCCTCCTTAGAACCGGAGGTTGAGGATCTTGGGCTCGGAGGTGCAGGCTTTCTAGGCTTTTTAGCCACTTTCTTCACCGGAGTCTTTGCGGAACTCGAAGCTCCAGCTTCGGCTTTTCTCTTTTTGGGTCCTTTCTCCGAAGGCACCCAATCCATCAGAGGGGGCGGAGTGAGTCCCAGCATCCCCCACACTCTGTTAAACCTTTCCCAACTTCCGACTAACTTGACTCTCCATTCTTTTTCGGTCGGAGTTGGAGCGCCCAAAATCTTCTCCGAAGCCCTTATGATCTGTTCCGAAGTAACAGGGGCTGAAGAAGCTAAAAAAGGAAAATAAATCAAGTTAATTTTTCTTCGAATGAATATGAATAAAACATATTGTCTTCGAAGTTACCTGCAGGGCTCGAAGTTGAAGCAATTTTTCGAAGACCGCCCTCCGAATCCTCTTCGAAGATGATAGGCTAGTTGGCCATCAGCGGAGAAATTTGCAGACCGAGGAATTCTTCGGCTAAGTCTCGCATGCTTAACCTTCGGCTAATCTTCTGAAGCAGGTTGACGCGGGCTTCGAGCTGACCTTCGTTGGGTTGCACTAAGGCTTCCTTCTGGAATTGGATTTCTTTAAGGGGTCCGGCCAGAGGACTGCTTGCCCCAACTTCGGCATAAAACCATCTCAGAACCCAATCAGTATACCATCTGGCATTGATGGCCTTGGCAGGAAACTGAAGGGCATACTCATCTCGACGCCTAAAGTTGATACTACCGAAGGCTACTACTACTTTTTCACCTCCGGGGCCTACGAAGGTCTTTAGTTGGCATGTTGCTCTATGAAGTGCAGCGAAGATCTCTGCCCTCCCCTCACAACCTTCGGCTCTCAATGCCCATTCGAAGATAGCCAGTCTAGCTACTGCATTCGGAGATAATTGAGGGAGGGTGACATGGAATAGATCGAGTACCTCCGCTAGGAAATCTACTGCAGGAAGGCCCAAGCCGGCTTCGAAGAAGGCTTCGAAAACAACTACTTCTCCGGGCCTTGGTGACGGAATAAGCTCTTTACCGGGCTTGCGAATCATCACTCCAGTACTAATTTTCCCTTCTACTGCGATTGCCAATGACTCTCTCTTGCAGGTAGAAGGCCCCAATTGGAAAGATTGATCCAAATATTTTGTTGATGGCGGGCACAGACCTTGATCATCGACATTTTGGGGATTTCTCCCTCCTACCGCCACGGATGTCGCTGCAGATGCCGGAGGTGCCGTCGCCATTGCTGCCGCCGCTGCAGCAGCTGCGGCCTGCTGCCTAGCCAAAGCTGAAGGTCCCGCACCTTTGGTCATCGCCATTGCAGTCACTGGGTTGCTTTGGAGAAACTAGAGGCTAGGGCTCAAGAACTCAAAGGGCTCAAAAGGTTTTTGATTGCTAGAAAGCGGTGAAAAGGTAACCGGGTAAGTTCTAGACCTTCTATTTATAGCCTAGATCTTACTTTTTTACCGTTAGTCCATGCCGTTTCGCATTCTTGCCGTTACCTTTTTCTGAAATTAATGCATTCTACAGTTTCCGTTAGAAACAGAAAGCTAACGGCTATTTTCTCTAAGTCTAAAAGACTTTCGAACTTCCTGAGTCGGTTCTAAGATAGTTCGAAAAGCAATTATCTTAAGACTGATTCGGAGTTTATATCTTCATGCATTTCAGAGATGAACTAAAAACCAATAACCCCTATGTTTGGTTATCTTTTCCTTCCGTATACTGCTCTCCTAACGTTACAGGTTAAACGGAGAAGCGTATTCGAGGGGCTACTGTTGGGGGAAATATCTCATCTTCGGGGTTATTGCCGAAACAGCATAAAGGCAGATAGCAGATTCGAAGGTTCCTAGACGTTCATCTTCGAAGATACCCGGAGTCAAGTTCGAAGTACGAAGATAGGCATTGGTTCGGAGTACATCTTCGAACTAAGGTCTTTCGAGATCTTTTCTGCCAGCTAAGATGGAAGACTTATCTTCTTTCTCATTAGATTAGTCTTTTACCATTTTAGCCCTATTAAGGGAGCAGAATAGTTTCCACTATGTCGGTTGTAATAGAGGGGTAAATAGGTCTTTTCCTTAATATTTGGGCCTATAAATACCCCCCGTTTTACCCTGTAATAAGGACGGAATACAAGTTATTCAATACACACGTTCGAACTATTCTAAGTTATTATCCTTTCGGAGGCTTAGAACAGTTCTCTTCGCAAACACTTCGTTTGTTAGTTTCTATTCTACAGAAACTTGTTAGCGTAAACTTTTACGCCAACAGCGGCGATGTAGAGGAGAACATAAAAACTTCTTAAGGTCAGAGAATGTTTGATCGGCCTCTGGCGTTCAGACGAAATCATCGTTCTTCAGCAGTTTAAAGAAGGGCATCTCATGCTCTCTTAGTCGAGAAATAAACCGACCAAGAGAAGTCATGCAGCCTGTCAAACGTTGAATATGCTTGACACTACTGGACTTTGCCATGTTCAATATCGCCAAAATCTTCTTTGGATTGGTTTTAATTCCTCGACTGCTAACAATGAACCCGAGCAGTTTTCCAGTCGGCACCCCAAATACACATTTTCTAGGCTAAGTCGCCATCTGAATTTGTGGAAGTTGTTTATAGTCTCTTTGAGGTCGGTAATGAGATCTTTTGGCCTTCTAGACTTGATGACAACATCATCTATGTAAGCCTCAACATTGCAACCAATTTGATCAGCCAAACAACATTGAATGGTCTACTGGTATGTAGCCCTCGCATTCTTCAGTCCAAAAGATATTTGTAGGACCGAAATAGGCGACTAGAGTGGGTGAATAGGCACCTCAACAAATTCTTTCAAATAGATGGCCTATTCTTTTCACCCAACGTTCCTCTAAATAAAAATAGTGGAAGCAAAGAGATTTGCAAAACATAGATAAAAATAGTGCTATCACTCTCCTATCGGATATGTTGTGTAACAACAGTCTGAGAGATTACCAACAGTGAAAATAATCTAACCTTTACAAAGCACTTGTTGTCTTAATTAAAAATACACCCACACAGTGCTTAAAAGCAAATGATAGATTAACAAGCATTTCAACAGATCATAGATATTTCATCAAGCTCATGGCAAAAATAGTTTACAGGAAATTAATTGCATCACATTAAACATGCTAAAAGGATAAATCTCACATATGAAAGATACTGAACATCATATACCAAGTAACATATCATCAAAAAGACAACATGTAAAATGTATGAATAAATATTGAATTAAACGAGCATTTTATCGAGCACTATTCAAGCTTAGAAGAATCAAAAGTACTTCATCTTCCACCAATTAAGCACCACGAATAAAACAACCTTACTGAAATTTAAATTATCAATTTAAACGTAAGGGAAAGAAAATTTTACCTTCATTTACTAGTGTTGGCTTGGAACAGCAAGAAGGAAGCCGACTGATTGCAGAAAATAGATTGAAGCTGCGAGCATGCTCCCAGTGAAATAATCTCTAGACAGTTGAAGCTGCTGGAGCTGCACTAAAACCGGAGTAAAGAAACCCAGCATGCAAAGTACAGGAGGTGGCGTGAAGATGTGTTGTAGCTGCTGCAAGTGGTTGTACTTCTCCTAAGGAGATCTGCGTGATGGCTTGCATGAAATAAATGGTAAAGAGAGACCAAACTACTCCTAATAAATGATTGTAAATGTTTTTGTCTAATTTCGAGAGGCATTAATGAGGATTATTTCCTGTCATTAGTATACTTTAGTCCCTTTTAACAAGTGACTAAAGAGCTAAAATTTAGAGACTAAAGTTTAGTCTCTCACCATATTTAGTATTTTAGCAACTAAAAAAACTAAACTTTAATGCTTAAAGTTTAGTAAGGTGGAACCAAATTTGACTAAACCAGTAGCGCTTCCTACTGTCTTTAAAAACAAAATAAACAAATAGTGGCTCGAAAAAAGGAGAACTGTGCAAGGAAAAATTCCAGAAAGTTGTCAGCTGGCTTGAGCATCTTGTGCACTTGTCCCAATGCGGAAAGAACAGAATGACCTTCGGAGAATAGCACGACTGTGGCTAGCACAAACAGTGCAGAGGAAAAACCGAGGACATAGTGCAGTTCATGGCAGCAAACATCAAAGTAGACAGGGATTTCTTCAACTGGCAGTAAGAAAAACATGTGCGAGAAGCAAAACGCAGGCGCAAGAACTAACCATCTAGGCCGGTGGCGGCACCGGAGATGAAAAATAAGACAAAAAGTGACTCAAATTTTTTATAAATGAAAATGGATTTTTGAATGGATACCAAACCTCACAAGAATAGAAGACTTTTGATAGCCTATATGAAAAAAAGAAAATACGCAACTGCCTCTAGGATTTTTACAGTAGACTTTTTTTACAGACTCAAGGCCCACAAGGCTAAAATAGTAAAATCTTATTTCTAAGTACTTTATCCTGTTGCTGCGAAGCTTTCGTAGCAACTATAACTTTTTATCACGACCTTTAGATGTTGATCCGATAGTTTTGAGTCGAAACTGACAAATCTTATCCAGATCTTGACATGTATCACCATCTCGCGCCCTCGACCACTAGCAAGTCTCTCCCGCTCTCGATCCATCGAGTCGCCTTATTATTTGCACTAGTATCCCTTTCGTTTGACTTAGCCAACATGCTATCTCGATCAACCTTTAGCCCATGTCTAGCTTTAACTCCACGTGTACGACTGAGATCATCCACAACTTCACTCGGCCTCCTTGATCGTCCGGCACCAATCTCCCCGCTTGATCCTGATCACCCGCCATTGATAGTTGAGTCGCATCCCAATCCTGCACACCATTAGACAAGCATACATATTTTCCCACACACGTTGAACCCTTCGGTGAACTCACGATACAAGCACCAGTTCAAACCCTGAACACAGGAAGCTTGTCAATCACTCATCACTAAGGTGCATCTCAACTTGGTTTTTCAACATTGATGTATAATAATAGGCCCTGAATGGGGTGATGAATGTTGTCTTCTTTTGATCTTCTTTTTTAGGTTGATCTGATGATAGCCGAGTAGTAATCCAGTAAGCATAAAACACTGCCGGTAGTTGAATCGACCACTTGATCAATACACGACAGTGGAAAAAGATCTTTAGGACATCGTTTATTGAGATCAGTGTAGTAAACACACATTCTCCGTTTTTTATTTTTTTACAAGGATTAGATTATCTAACCAGTCAGTTTTTTTCCACACCGAAGAAGGTTATACTATTGTAAGTTGTATCTTTTTTTATAATTGTAACCATAGTATGCGTTATGTCTACCCAAGGTATCTCGATATATTTCTCTCAAAAAAATTAGATGTTACTCTTGTATTTTGACTTTGTATGTATTCTCTTTCTGGCCACTATCTATCTGTCACCTTACCATCACAACTTTTATTATGAATACAATTATGAATTGAATCATATTCTTATTAAAATCACTATACCACTTTTAAAACTGAATTACGATAAATATTATTTTATCATATTTTAAGTTATTTGTATCATTTACAGTGTTTTAATTTATAGTGTTTTAATGTTGTAACGTTTTTCCAATTATAACCGGCACACAAATTGTAGACTTTTGATGAAATTTTATCTCCGACGTCGCTACCAGTACATATGAATCCGCTTGAAACAGAACTGGTCAACTGCTATCACCGTTTGTTAAAGGATACTTGCATGAATTCATGTGAATTTATCACTAATGCAATTTCTTCTGTAAGTTATATGTTTATATGTTCACGAAAATTAAATGTATATTCTCTTTGTTCACACGTACAAGTTTTTGACATGGTCTTTTAAGATAAAAAGTTTGTATATTATAACAAAGTTAATATCGTATGAAATACTTTCAAATACAAAGTACAAATGTTTTAGGACGAGAGGAATATTTTCCGAACAAATTTAATGACAGACATTTCACATAACTAATCTATTAAACTTCACAAAATCTAAAACATCAAAGCTTTCTGAATGAAAGTGCTTCTAGGATTCATCTATATAACAAAAACAGTATTTTACTGAGCAGCAATCCTCTCCCAATGAATGGAACCACTTTTGGTCTTTTGGACCATTGAAGCCTGTAAAAATTATCATCTCAACTCCAAATTGAACTACGGACCCTAAGAAATCTGCTTGAGCAAAACACCACCTACAAAAAGATAGTAGAAGAAACACCACTTGCTGCTGGTGACTACATAGTTGCATCGTACAATCATTTGATAAGCTAGTTCTGTCCATTGAAGTACAGAACTACAGAGAATCTCAACCTGAATAATGGAGTTCATGAGGCTTTCCGCCGTTCTCACTTTGATGCTGATGAGCGAACACTGATGGAAGAGTGGTACGTACTGCTCCTCTGTTTGCGATACGAAGAGTAGACATCATCATATTGGCCAATCTCGTTTGGATTGGCAGAAGCTCCAAGACACAGTCGGGTTGACCCTGGTTTACTGTCAACTGAACCATCTGCACGCATTCCTGTCTCAGGGTTTGCGAGCAAGTTAGGCGGGGGCGGAATACATGCTCCTCCCTTGCGAGCAGGAAGATCCCTCTCATAGTTATCATAATCATCAGGCTCACTTTGCTTCATTGGCCCTTCTGATGGGTTTACCTCCCCAATCTCCTTAAAGAACTTTGACACACGCTCAAGGATCTCAGACTCAGGAACGGTGGATGGTGGAATGATGGTGGGGATGTCAAGTGGACTCAAGGGAGAGTATGGCACTCCACTCCCGATTTGCATCTTTCGCACCATTCCTGGAATCAGTCCAGGGGGGAATAGTGGATAAGGGGGTGGAGCTGGATCGTTTGTAATAACTGTAGCAGCGCTTTGGGGAAGCATAGTGGGTGTTAAGGATGGTTGCACTGGCAAAGACACTGGAAATGCAGTTTGGCCAACAGGAGGATAAACATCAGGTGGATGTTGGTTTACTGGAAATTGTGCAGAAGGCACAGATTGCAGGGGAGCAGCAACAGGATGGGTTGACTTCTCTTGTGGATCTGAGGACCATTTTGAGGGCTGCTGCACTGATCCTGTATATCCATCAGTTGTATTTAGGTTTAATGAAGCAAAATGGCCATTGGATACATCTCCATCTCAAAAGGCAGTATCACAAATATATGGTGTAACAACAGAAAATCTACCATTCTTTTCAGCTTACAGGGACGGATTATCAACCAGATTATTCATGCCACACATCCAAAAGGACAATTTCTCCAAAAAGTTTATTCATCAACATTGATTAGATTACTTTTTCTAATCTATTTGCGGAATAAAGTTTTTGGATAAATTGTCCTTTCAGAAGCATTGCATGAACAATCTAGTTGATAACCCACCCTAAGCTATTTAGAACGGGAGATTCCATGGATATAAAAGTACATAAATCCAACAATCCTTATGCCAAAGCAAACACCTTAAAAGCTTCTAAACTCAGATGAGAAAAAAGTATTGACTGCTGATCAACATAAACAACATGTACAAACATAAGTAGAAAAGAGGGAGAGAGGGGACACCTGAAAATGTTGAGGGATCTGGTGAAACATGCTGCAGTGGCAAAGGATATGATACCCCACCTTTCATCTCCATTTCAAGGTTAGCAATAGTTTCCAGGTCATAAACTTCCTTGGAACCCCAGAACTGCAGGATTTTCTCAAGGCGGATCTGGTTGTCATCTTTGCTCTGTGGATTGCGATATATCCTTGTAAGCATGGATCCCAGCACAGATTTAAAGGCCAAAGCCTCATTGTCAAGGTCTCGAGCATTATTTCTTCTTTGTAAGCTGTAGCAAGCAAGAAAAAGGAGCATGCTCAGCAAAGCACCAGGAATATGATAAATGCACTCAATTAAACGCATGCCATGTGAGCAATACTAGATTTGATTGATATCAAGAACACAAGTGATCAACTCAAGACAAGAGACGAATTTTGTGCTGCGCAAAATGAACTAGCAGCTTTTCTTGTATTCCTAGCTTCAACACTTATTCTCTTGGTTGCTAACGATCATGGCCCAGCCATTCCGCTAGTCCAGCAGGGGGTCCGTGCACATGCCGCGCAAGACGCTCTACTCGCATGAACACACGATGCAGCGTGCTGCATGCTTAAGACTCAGCCAACTCCAACTGAGGGTGGCTCCTACTTACATGGAATAAGAAACAAACTGAACTAAAAGAAACAAACTAGATTATCTAACAATACTCCCCCTAATCTAGATTTGGTTGATGTCGATGCTGCCGAGCTTCGTGTGTAGGTGCAGAAACCTCATCCTCACTAGAGACTTGCTAAGAATGTCTGTCAGTTGCTCATCAGTGTGAATCTTTTGAATGACGACTTGGCCTCCTTCTACGCACTCCCTGATGAAGTGAAACCACGTCTCAATGTGCTTGCTTCTGTCATGAAAGACAGGATTCTTGCAGAGTTCAATTGCGGACTGATTGTCGATGTAGATCGTTGCGATGTCGCCAGTCTTTCCATAGAAGTTTCCAATCAGATGCCTGAGCCAAACTCCCTGACAGGCTGCCGATGAAGCGGCAATGTACTCAGCCTCGCATGATGACAATGCCACCACTGGTTGCTTCTGGGACTGCCATGTACCGGTGCTTTGCCAAAGCAGAATAAAATGCCTGAGGTACTCTTGCGATCATCCATGTCGCCGGCCATATCTGCATCGCTGTATCCATTGAGTTTGATGTCACCATACCCCTTTGAGTAGCATAGGCTGTAGTGAATTGTGCCAGCCACATACCGCAACAAATGCTTCACGGCGCTCAAATGCTCTGTCGTAGGCTTTTCCATGAATCTACTGACATACCCAACAGCAAAACTGATATCCGGCCTTGTGTGCACTAGGTACCAAAGGCTACCAACCAAACTGCGATAAAACTTATGATCAACTGGTGGGTTTGAGCTATTCTTACTCAACTTGAGACAAGCTTCCATTGGCACTTGCACTGAGTTACAGCCATCCACACTGAGTTACAGCCATCCATGCCGGCTCTGTTCAGCAGTTTTGTTGCATAAGCAGCTTGGCTCATGATGATCTTTCTGTGCAATTGCTTCACTTCTATGCCCAAGTAGTAGCTCAGTTGTCCGAGATCGCTCATTTTGAAAGAATGCTTCATCTCATCCTTGAATGACTCAATCTCCTCTTGATCAGCCCTAGTGAGGATCAGGTCATCAACATACACCCCCAGGAGAATGCGTTGGCATCCAATACCGCGCGTGTACACCGTGTTCTTCCTCATAGCGCGTGAACCCAAGTGCCATCAATGTGCGATCCAACTTGGCATTCCAGGCTCAAGGGGCTTGACGTAGACCATAGAGCACCTTGTAGAGACGCAACACCTATCTCTCTCGGCTGGCAATGGAGAAACCTGGAGGCTGAGTAACATAGACTTCCTCCATGAGATCACCGTTCAAAAATGCAGACTTGACGTCGAGATGGTGAAGTATCCAGCCTTCGTGCGCTCTTACGGCTACTAGAGCACTCACAGAGTCAAGGCGTGCCACCGGCGCGAACACTTCATCGAAATCCACCCCAACACGTTGCACATATCCTTTCGCCACGAGACGTGCCTTGTGCCGGATCACAACGCCCTGAGCATCTTTCTTCAGTTTAAAAATCCACTTGAGACCGATTGGGCGATGTCCAGCCAGAAGTTCCATAGCATCCCAGGTGCCATTTTCTTCAATGGCAGCCATCTCTTCCTCCATTGCTGCACGCCAAGATGGAGCAATGGCTGCCTCAACAAATGAAGAGGGCTCTTCTGAGGCCACCAGTAGCCACTCGTCTAGCTCAAGTTCACTTGGCTCGAATGTGTTGATGCAGTTTTCCACCATGCGGTACCATTGTGGCGCCCCAATGTCATCGTGGTCCACGTCCGAGGGAACGTGCGACGGAGGTGTGCAGTGTTCCACCTGAGCACTGACCAGACTATCGACGTCGCACAATGGCGCATGAGCCTCGTCGTCGTTGTCTCACTCTTCTGGACATGAAACCGCAGGGGATACAGGAGCATCTGGCATGCCGCCGCTCGAGGTACCAGAGAAGGTGTACTCCACGGTGAACGTCTCAAGCACATCATCGTCATTCACTTCTCCATTCCACCCTTTGGCTTCAAACACCACATCACATGTAACGTGAAGTCTCCCGCCTACCGGATCGTAGACCCGGTAAGCCTTCGATCCAGGCTCGTACCCCATGAATACCATCTTCTTGCTTCGGTCGTCCAACTTGGCAATGTGTGGGCGTGTGACCTTGACATGTGCTATGCACCCGAACGTGCGTAGGAAATGCACAGACGGCTTCACACCATGCCATGCCTCATAGGGAGTCTTGCTGGTGACGCTTTTCGTTGGCGTTCTATTGAGAATGAATATTGCGGTGCTCACTGCCTCCCCCCCAAAATGTGTTGGGCATACTCTTCGCCTTGAGAAGACACCAGGCCATTCCCATCACAGTTTGATTCTGTCGCTCCACGACGCCGTTTTGTTGTGGAGTGTGGGGTGCTGTGAGTTGTCTATGCACGCATTTCTCCATATAGTAATCGCTGAAGGTGACTGCAGTGAATTCACCACCACGGTCTGTGTGGAGTGTACGAAGCCTTCTCACTGTTTCCACCTCCACGCCAACCTAGAACTTCTGGATTATGCTCGCTACTTCATCTTTCGACATTAGGAGCACTAGCCACATGTACCTGCTGGCATCATCAACAAGAAGAAAATATCGTCGCCCACCATGTGTTGCTGGAGTGACAGGGCCACATAAATCACCATGCACAAGATCAAGGCGATCCTTCGCACGGTACTTCGTCTCCTGTGAAAATGCCACTCGCCATTGCTTTCCCGCTAGGCAAGCATCGCACAACTAATCAACATGATCAAGTAGTGGAAGCCCACGCACCATGGCATCCTTGCTTAGTCTCCTCAGTCCGTTGAAGCTCAGATGTCCAAATCTCTCATGCCATCGTCCATGCATCTGTTAGAGATATACTATATTGTATAAGGGCTTATTTGTAAAGCTTTCCTTCTCTTGTACTATTGCCCTTTGGGCCCTTCTCTTGTACATATTTGCCCTATGGGCCCTTTGGAATTGAGTGCAGCCAATTCATTACATGGTATCAGAGCTAGGGTTTCTAGCCCCTCCCCTCCTGATCCCACCGCTGGCGAGCCCTCCCCGCGCCTGCTCCCGCCGCCGGCGAGCCCTCCCCGCGCCTGCTCCTGCCGCCGCGTGCCTGCTCGCGCGTGAGCTCGCGCCGCCGCGCGCCTGCCCGGGCGTGAGGTCGCGCCGCCGCGCGCCTGTCCTCCTGCTCGGGCCCGCCCCTGACGCCGTCGCGCGTCCTCTAGGCCTGCGCCTGCAGGTCCGGCAGTCCGGCCGCTCTCCTCTCCTCGTCCTCTGCTCGCGACGGGCAGAGAGGCCCAGAGCTCCTCCCCTGTTTTTTGAGACAGATTGCAAAAAAAAGAGAAGAGAAGAAGCAAGGGTTTCTCACCATGACTGCTCTTTGTCCTCCCGTTCCTATACCTTCTACACCTACTTCAACTCCAGGACATGTTACTCAAGGTGGCACAATTGCCGCTCTCTTCTGTCGCTACTGCAAGTCTAAGACTCATGAGATTGAGCACTGTCGAAAGCGGCCCTCTCACCGGTGGGGTGGCTCGAGTACCTCAGGTGGTTCTCAGGGTTCTTCTCAGTCGCCTCTGAATTGGGTCCTTGAGCTCACCAGACGGATGGATCGTCTGGAGCGTCGTGTTGCCTCTTCAGATCGAACTATGGTGTCTTCTGCCACCGCTCAGTCTCCTCAGCTACCACAGCCAAGTACTCAGTCGGCTTGGATTCTTGATTCTGGCGCCTCTTTTCACATGACACATGACTCTACTCATCTTAGTTCCTTGAGTTCGCTTCCTTTTCCTGTGTCTGTTAAGACAGCTGATGGTACTCCTCTTCCTATTGCTCGTCATGGCATTCTTAGCACTCCCCATTTTCATGTGCCATCTGTTGCTCATGTACCTCAACTTCACTTGCAGCTTATTTCTGCTCAACTTCACTTGCAGCTTATTTCTGCTGGGCAGATTACTGATCATGGTTGTCGTATCATTCTTGATTCTGATTCTTGTTCTGTTCAGGATCGTCGCACCGGGACTCTAGTTGGTTCTGGCCACCGGCTCCATGATCCTCCTCGCCTCTGGGAGCTTACATGGCTACATCTTCCTCCCATTTCTACTTCGTGCTATTCGACTCCTACTGTTGATGCTACTCCTTTTGTCGTCTCCACCTCCATTAGCTTTGCTCAGTGGCATCATCGTCTAGGTCACATGTGTGGGTCCCGTTTGTCATCTCTTGTTACTAGTGGAGTTCTTGGGAAGGTTTCTGGTGATACCTCCCTCTCTTGTATGGGTTGTAGACTTGGCAAGCAGATACAACTTCCGTATTCTACTAGTCAGACAGTGTCCACTAGACCTTTTGATCTCATTCACTCTGATGTATGGGGCCCTGCTCCCTTCGTTTCGAAAGGGGGACATCGATATTATGTGATCTTTATTGATGATTTCTCTCGTTTCACATGGATATATTTCTTGGAGTCCCGTGCTCAGGTGCTTACTGCTTATCAGGCCTTTGCTACGATGGTTCGCACTCAGTTTGACTCTTCCATTCGTGTTTTTTGTGCTGACTCTGCTGGCGAGTATCTGTCTCGTTCTCTTCGTCAGTGGTTTTCAGCAGGAGTATGGTCGTGACTATGAGGAGACCTTTGCTCCTGTTGCGCATAGGACCACCGTTCATACTCTTATTGCAGTGGCCTCTGTTCGTCGGTGGACTATCTCTCAGCTTGATGTGAAGAATGCATTTCTTCACGGCGAGCTGCATGAGGAGGTCTATACGCATCCACCTCCTGGCTATCCTGTTCCCGATGGCCATGTCTGTCATCTTCGTCGTTCTCTCTATGGCCTGAAGCAAGCCCCTCGTGCTTGGTTTGAGTGTTTCACCTCGGTTGTCACTGCTGCTGGTTTTGTTGCTAGTCAGCATGATCCTGCTCTTTTCGTTCACACTTCCCCCGTGGTCGTACCCTTATTCTTCTCTATGAGGATGATATGCTCATCACGGGGGATGATTCTAAGTATATTGCCTTTGTTAAGGCTCGTCTCAGTGAGCAGTTTCACATGTCCAACTTGGGTCCTCTTCGCTATTTTCTTGGGATTGAGGTCACATCCACACCTAACGGCTACTACCTCTCCCAGAGGAAGTACATTCATGATCTTCTTGATCGTGCGGGTCTTACTGATCACCGCTCTGTGGACACTCCTATGGAGCTTCACACTCGTCTTCGTGCCACCGACGGTGTTCCTCTTGAGGATCCCACTCGCTATCGTCACCTCGTCGGTAGTCTTGTCTATCTTGGCATCACTTGTCCTGACATTTCTTATGCCATTCACATCCTGAGTCAGTTCATGTCCACTCCCACTAGTGTCCACTACAGTCATCTCCTTCGCGTCCTTCGATACCTTCGTGGCACTATCGACCGACATTTGTTTTTCTCTAGTTCCAGCTCCATGCTTACTCTGATGCTACTTGGGGTTCTGATCCTTCAGACTTCAAGTCCCTATCTGCTTATTGTGTCTTCCTCGGTTCCTCCTTGATTGCCTGGAAGACCAAGAAGCAGACTGTTGTTTCTCGCTCTAGTGCTGAGGCTGAGCTGCGTGCTTTGGCTTGTATGACTGCTGAGGTGACTTGGCTACGGTGGCTCTTGGCTGAGTTTGGTGTTGCTCTCTCCTCCCCTACGCATGTGCACTGTGACAGTACCGGTGCTATCAGTATTGCTCAGGACCCGGTGAAGCATGAGCTCACCAAACATGTTGGAATTGATTGCTTCTATGTTAGGTAGGCTGTCCAAAACAAGATAGTTGCTCTTCAGTATGTGCCCTCGGAGATTCAGCTTGCCGACTTGCTTACCAAGGCCCATACTCGAGCTCAGCATTGTTTTCTTCTTTCCAAGCTCAATGTCGTTGATCCACCTTGAGCTTGAGGGGGGGTGTTAGAGATATACTATATTGTATAAGGGCTTATTTGTAAAGCTTTCCTTCTCTTGTACTATTACCCTTTGGGCCCTTCTCTTGTACATATTTGCCCTATGGGCCCTTTGGAATTGAGTGCAGCCAATTCATCACAACATCGTCATTTGCGTGCGCTAGGAGTGAGACTGGTTGTGCCAGATTAAGCATGACCTTGTACAGTCGATTTGTGGATCGTCGCACCTTGGTGAGGAGCTCCTTTGACAAATCACGTACTCGGAGAACACCATCTTCAATCAACACCTGACACCCAGCCTCATCAAGCTGGCCTAGGCTTATGATGTTGCTGCACAGTCGCGGAATGTAATAGACATCAGACAACACGTGGTGATGCCCGTCTCATGCCGCAAATACTATCATTCCACGCCTGACTATGTTCACCAGGGAGCCGTCTCCGAATTTCACGGTGTCGATGATGTTGCGATCTAGTTCGGTAAAGGCCCCGCCGATCCCCATCATGTGGTTGGATGCGCCTATGTTGAGGTACCACACACCGTCGTCTTTGCTCTCGGAGTCATCGTCGACGTCCCCAAGCTGCACCATTGCGCGTTCTTCATTGAGGAGCACACGACCGCCATCGTAGACTAGAGTCGTTAAGGAGTAGACGGATGTAGTTGGTAGCTCAACCGCATGTGCCATCATCAATCCTGGTTCGTCGTTGTCACTTTGTTCGTGCAATTCCTCATCAGCACCAGCCTTCTCCGCCAACAGATCTTGTGCAGCCGCCAAATCTTTCTTTCTTACGGCATTCCCGTTTCCAATGTCCGAGTTTTCCACAGTATCTGCATGTATCTTTGTCGACGGTTTTGTTCCCGGTGTCGCCCTTTCTAGTGTCGTTGGTGAAGCGTTTGGCTTGTTGTACGCCTCGGCAGGGTGGTACTATGTCAACGCTCGTTCCGCCGTTGGCCTCGCCGAGGTATCCATCACGCATTCACGTGCCCCTTCCTTGTCACGCTTGCGCAGGCGATGAATGATGTCCTCCTCCTTGGATGTGGGGAGAAGTGTTCTAAAACGCGGCTCTAGGCGCCCGCCTAGGCGGCAAAAGGCGCTAGGCGCTAGCCCACCGCCGCACAAAGGCTGGCTGGGCGGGTGGGGGCGCCTAGGCGGGTCAACCGCAGCCTAGGCGGTTGACCGCAGCGCCTAGGCGGCCCGGAACCGGCGGTGGGAGGGGAGCAGGCGGCCAGATCTGGCGAGAGGAAGGAGGCAAGCAGCCAGATCTAGCGGCGGGAGGTCGGTGGGAGGGGAGCTGGCTCGGCGGTGCGGGATCAAGCTGTTGGACGCCCGCTCGATCCGGATTCAACAGCCAGAGGACGAACGCTGCATGCGGAGGCAAGAGGGGAAGACACCTGAACACCTCGCGAGCAAGGAGAAAAACAAACACATGTGTCTGGGTGCCTGCTAGGAGGAGAAGAAAAGGTTGTAGACTTTGGGTGAGAGGAGAGGAAAAGGCTGCCTACTAGGAGGAGAAGAAAAGGTGGTAGACTTTAGGGAGAGGAGAGGAAAAGGCTGCCTAAACCAGGAACGCCTGGGAATTAGGAACAGCTGTGTGGGAAAAAGAAAAATAAAGTAATGAAGCCTGGGGACCAGCAAAACTGAAGTAATAAATTCCTAGGAACTAATGACTGAACTCTTGAGAACCATTAAAATTAATGGCTAAACTCCTGGGAACTAGTAAAATTTATGACTGAATTGCTGGCAACTAGTAAAATTAATAGTTGGAATTAGTAAAATGAACAGAAACAGCTAGACCTGGGCGCCGCCTGGGCGAGCCGAACTCCGCAGCCGCCGCGTGTGCATCAAGCCACTATTCTGCGGCCCGAAGATGACCTGTTACTTCCTCGATGGACATTTCCTCGATGTCTAGCAAGGTCTCTATTGAAATTGAGATCTACGTGAATTTCTCGGGTACGACCTGCAGTAGCTTGCGAATGACCTCC
The DNA here is from genome assembly GCA_019279435.1 of Zizania palustris. Lineage (NCBI taxonomy): Eukaryota > Viridiplantae > Streptophyta > Magnoliopsida > Poales > Poaceae > Zizania > Zizania palustris. The sequence goes on along the minus strand of JAAALK010000080.1, from coordinate 46,671,734 downwards.
GCATCATTGATGTTGTCGCCAAGCGTCCGCAGATTGTTGGCAAGGCCAGTGATCCGCATGGAAAAATCATCCACGCCCTCGCCTTCCTTGAAGGCGATGTTGTTGAAGTCGCGCCTCATCATCTACACGTTAGCGACGCGCACCCAGTCGACACCAACCCGCATAGTCTTGATAGACTCCCGCGCCTCCTTCACGGTGTTCTTGCTGCCGATCGTGTTCACCATCTCCAATGGGACGGAGCGAACGATCATGGCTAGTGCTAGCCGATCCTCGCTATACCCAACGCCTCTAAGATCAATTGCACCCCACAGACCTTGCGCCTGAAGTTGATGCGCATCATGGTTACCCACTCAGGGTAATTTGTCTTCGTCAAGATCGGGTACTGCATGGACCCCGAAGTCTCCTTGACGGTGCGATGAACAACGATTGGCATCTCCCATTGTGACCGCCCAACATCATCGTCGTGCCTGTGTCTTCACCGCGATGGTGGTGACTGGGACCAGCGACGATTACTCGGCAGTGCACTGTCGTGTCGGCTAGCCATCTTCTCTCCCAAATCGAGACAGGGCTCTGATACCATTTGATATCAAGAACACAAGTGATCAACTCAAGACAAGAGACGAATTTTTTGTTGCTCAAAATGAACTAGTAGCTTTTCTTGTATTCCTAGCTTCAACACTTATTCTCTTGGTTGCTAACGATCATGGCCCGGCCATTCCGCCAGTCTAGCGTGATGCATGCTTAAGACTCGGCCAACTCCAACTAAGGGTGGCTCCTACTTACATGGAATAAGAAATGAACTGAACTAAAAGAAACAAACTAGATTATCTAACATCAATAAATGGTTCATGCACAATCAACTTCTCCAGATCAAATGCACTAAAGATATCTAAAACAGTACAATGAGTGATACAAAATATATAATTTATTTGACACAACAGATATAAGAAATACCATCATCGAGCTCATGCATTGCATCTCTATTATACCCTCAAATGCTGGGTTGCAATATGCCAATTTTGGTATTGCTAATGTCTTCACTATTCACGAATCAATTGTTCTAATAATCATTTAACTTATGTAAAAATTATGATCTGGTTATGGACCCTCCTAATAAATGGATACAGGTAAGAGCTAACATAGAATGACTTTCAGAAAAGCAAATCAGAAATCTACTAGGAACAAACTTCAGTTCAACACAAAAAAATCCTGAAGACTTGGGGTGGTAACACTTTCATCTCAGAACTTCCAGTTGCAAAGGAACACTGCTCCTATGATTTAAAATATGGTCTTCAGTCTTTGAAATTCCCATTAAAAATAGCATTCAAAATGAACATGTGTGAACTAAGATTGGATAAAAGCTAATCATTTGGCATAATTTTTATCCAAAACGGCCTTGAAAGCACAAAATGAAATGACACATTGCTTATGTTGTATTTTTGCTATGCTATTGTTAAAAGTGATAATATGACAACAAGATCTGCAATTTGGCAAACAATTCGTTTTTAGGTATTTCAGTGGTATCTAGGTTGACAATCCGTTCGTCACATCTTCATCAGCATGAAAACAGAATGCCGAGAAAAGATCAAATCAAGAAATACACTCCACGGATAAGGCATGATACTAGCAATTCTACACAAGAACAGATATTCAATCAAAACCATACCTTTCAAAAAGGATATCATTCATCAGGAAAATAATGTGGAGCTGCCTCTCTGAATCCTCTAAAGCAAACACTCTATCCTTAAGAGCTTCAGCCAGAGCTGGCGCAAATGGTGACCTTTGCATAAACCATGTCTTGGCTCCCTTTATCGACTCTTTGGTGCCATTAAGATTGGCAAGAACCTCGTGCAACTCAGCAGCAACATCCAAGGGAAGCGGGCCTGAAAGGCCCTTGAATGATTTCGCCGCAGCTTCATACTCTCCATGGCTGTGAGCACCATAATGCTGGTGCTGGTCGTAGTAAGGCTGGTACACTGGCTGGTGCATCGGCGGCCCTCGCATCATCGGACCCAGCGGCGGCATCATAGGCATGGACCGCGGAGGGTAAGGCGACACCAGCGGGAGCGGCGAGAGCCAAAGCTTGTACCTGTAGTAGGCATGCCCTTCGCCGCCGAAGATGAAAGCGTAGTCCGGGTTGTCGTGCTGCTTGTCGCGGATCACGACCTCGAACTCCGGTCCGTTCTTCGCGATGTACTCAACGACCTTGTCGATGCGCTTCTGGAGCTCTGGGTCGGACGGGGGCGGTACGGCCGGAGGCGGCGCGGAGTCAAACGGCGGGTGCATGTAGGGGTGAGGCGACGGCATGGCGTGCGGCGGGTGCGCCGCGAAGGGGGGAGGTTGCTGGAGCGGCGAGAGGTGCGGGTAGAGCTGCTGGGCCTGCGGGGGCGGCATGGCGCGCGGGTAGGGAGCATACTGCGGGAGCGGCGCGGCGAAGGGCGGCACGGCGTGCGGGTGGTGCGGATACTGTGGCGGCTGCGCCTGTTGGTGGAAGCCGTACTGCGGCGGTGGTTGCTGCTGCGCCTGTGCGTACGCCATGGCGGCGGCCGCGTAGTCTTGGGCTTGCCGGTCCATGACCTAGCGAATTTTGGAGGGGAGATAGGTAGGGCTGGGAGCGCCGGTGACGGCGGCTGCGGAAGGGAGAGGATTCCCGAGCCTCCGAGAGCGCATACCCTTTTCTAGTGTTACTAGTACGAATATACGATGTTAGTGATTTGCAACATGAGATTTATTTTTAACGCTAAACATCATCTATTTAGAATATAACATTTATTTAAATATGCTTAATAATTTTGCAGCGATAAGAAATAATATAATATAATTCACGATAGCCATAACTTACTATGGCCTAGTTCCTGTTGTTTTTCATATAAAATGAGTTTGATTTCAGATATTATATAAACATATATCAGCTATCTTCTCAAAACATAGAAGCCAAAATTTTCAACCCGAGAATTTTTGGACACTTCAGCAACGGTAGCATAAAAGCTGAGGAGCAAGTTATGACTACTCATCTGTTTACCATGTCCAGATATCAAAATCTTAAACAAAGTAGCATTCTGACATTTCTTTTGACGTTTGAGAGCAAAACACAACAGAAAAACATATCGTCAGGTGCCACCTTTTGTAGATCAATGTTCCTCCGGATGTAATTCAGCAGAGACTGCGATGTTGGCACATTGACGCCTGATTTTCAGAGATTAAGAAGAGTCAAACGTGTTTGTTCCAAATTACCAAGAAAACAAAAGAAAAACTAATCAAAATGTTGTGTAAAGCCATGAATACAACATTTTTAATGATCACGTAAGAAAAACTTACTGTTGATAGCGAAATTTGGCTAAGCTCAAGCCAAGGCAACATGGTCAACAGAAGTCAAAAGAGTTCAGATAAAGGTTGGTCAAAGAAGTCTATCCATATTATTATGCGTGGCTAGATATGAATGAGTCGAGATATAGGAAATAGAGATAAAGCCAAAATCGGTTACAATGTGGATTACATTGGACGACAAGTCTCTGGACTATAAATATGTATCTATTAGCCAAGTTAACAATCTACAAACACGGCAACAAACTATTTCTAGTGCATCGCCACCCTAGGCTTCCAAGGTTTGATCCCTGTGGGACTTGACACTCGAAGTCGGTCTGTATCACTTTGATCTCCGGTGAAGAGGTGAGTCCCACCACCCCGACGATTGTCTCTGCTAGATCAGTGTCTTTCGAGGTTGCATCGTTCCAATCTCTTGAAGCATTGGTTTGGTCAGTATGATCGCCGGTTTATCTTATTGTATTTGCTAGGTCTAAGGTTGCATCGTTACGATCTCTTAGATTGATGTAAGTTAGATATCATAGTTTGATGCTTCACTAGTTGAGTTCGACATCTTGATCTATTGTATTTGATTTATGTTGTGTACCATTTATCTGAATAAATCATGCCCGATGTGTTAAAGTATTATTAATTGCTCGTGATTTAGCAATTATCTTGGTTAAGTCCGATCTTATTATTATGGTGATTTAATAGTATGGATGCATTCTCTGGTATGTTAGATTTAGTTTCTATCGGAGTACAAGTCGATAGGTTATCTTTAATTTCACATTACACCTCATCGACGTTGGGGATTATTCATCGGTCCTTTTTGCGCAATGTGCTATTCGCATGTCCATCAGTCCGATGGTGTGTTATATGCATCGGCTGATGACATAACCGATCTCGATGGTTTAGGCTTTTGTTATCGGCTTAGTAGCCGATAAGTGCTGGTATTCATAACTATTTCTTATCACCACGATCATCGTCTTGATAGCCGATCGACGTTGCTATTAATGTTTTTGAGAAACCAAGTGGGATTGCACTTTGGTTTTATCTAAGTGATGAGTGATTGACAAGTTTGCCTGGTTTAAGGGTTTGGACTTGTAATTGGTTGTTTGACTTCACCGAAGGGATCGGTGTGCGTGGAGATATGTATTTGTGTGGAGATTCGTGTTTTGCTTGTCTTGTGTTGTGCAGGATTGAGATACAAGTCAACTATCAACGGTGGGTGATCAGGGTTAAGCGGAGAGCTTGATACCAGACGATCAAGGAGGCCAAGTGAAGTTGAGGAAGATCTCAGACGTACACATGGAGATGAAGCAAGACATGGACGGGCGGATGATCGAGACATCGTGTTGACCAAGTCAAGCGAAAGGGAGGCCAGTGCAAGTGACAAGGCAGCTCGAGGGATCAAGAGCGGGAGAGACTTACTGGCGATCGAGTTTGCAGATTAGTGACACGTGTCGGAGATCTAGAGGGCTTTGTCGGTTTCGGCTCAAAATTGTCTGATCAAGATCAAAGCATCATGAAGTGAAGTCGTAGTTTCTACAAAAGATCTGTGTCAAGACAAACTACCTTTAATTAGGATTTTACTATTTTACCATTGGGCACGTGTTTGTAATTTTAAGTCTGTGGGTAAAATACTCTAGGGGTGTTTAAGTTTTTTCCAGTTTTTGAACTGCCTATAAAAGGCCTTGTAGTCCTAGGGTTTCTACCAACTCTTCTAATGAAAAATTCTGAGTTCACTTTACCAAATGTGATTTTGAGTCTCTCCTTCATGTAGCATCTCTACCGGCCAAAAAACACCATCGTCGCCGTGTTTGTTCTCTGAGTGTTTCAATTACCGCGTCTGGACTCATCAAGTTCTCATCGCCATTTATCTCTTTGCCAGCGTTCTAGTCTTTGCTGCCACTGTGCTCCTCAGAAAAATCGATGTCCGGTTTTCTTTAGGTAGGCTTCCAAGTGGAGCAGGTCACCGCTAGTTTTCTTTTCTTCTCTGCCTCCGGTTTGTCTTCTTAACTCCGATCTTCATCGGGAGTCACTGTGCACTATTGTGGGGCGTGGAGTTCCTGAGGGTGGTGCGTGGACTCGGCTCACTACGCAGCGTAGTTCCGATTTCTTCTCTATAGTCTGCAAGAACTACGACACTGTGATGTACTATTTCAATTCATCAGACAACACAAGTAAAATAGGTATAGATTTTTATCCCTATTTTTTATCTGTTCATTGAAATACTTGTATGAACTTCTTGTTTGTCTAGTATTTGATTTTTATATCATTTAATGCAATGGACATGATGAGTGTGTTTTACTTGTTGATCTGTATCTGATCAATAATTAGTTTTTAATCTGCCTTGTGTGTATTGCACTAATGTCTTTTTAATATGGACATCGATTGGTTTTTTAAGGATAGATTAGTTTTAGTGCTTGTGATCTCTTAGATTGTCGCATCATATCATATCTGACAGGAGAGTGATAGCACTATTTTGTTTGGGTTTACACTGTGAAAGTTTATTTGCTTCCGCTTGTTCCTTTAGACGTGGGTTGGGTGTTTAGAAAAGGCCATCGATTCAAAAGAATTTGATGAGACGCCTATTCACCCTCCTCTAGTCGCCAATTTCGGTCCTACAATTGGTATTAGAGCCGGTTAGATCACTAGTTGACCTAAACCAGTTTGTGATCCGTAGGCGATATGCATAGACACGGTAAGATTCTGCTGTTCGATGAAAAAGATTTTGCATACTAGAAGGTGCGCATGGAGGCTTTTCTTCAAAGCCAAGGAAGTGCAATCTGGAAAAATGTTGAGTCCCGATATACGATTCCTGATACTTGTACCACTAAGGCTGAGAAACAATAGTATGATTCTAACTGTAAAGTTAGGAACATATTGTTCACATGTCTAAGACGAAACAAGTTTGGTAGGATCTAGCACCTACATACTTCTAAGGAAATTTGGACTACTATTGCAGTGTTTTATGAGGGCTCAACTCAGATTAAGGCTAGGCGTCTAAGCACATATAACCAGGAATATCAATTGTCTATGCAAGGGCCCGACGAATCTATTGATGTTATGTTTGCTAGATTTGATAGCATTGTGAGCAATTTTCGTTCCACTGGAACTTTGCATTATTCTGATCATGATCATGTTATCAAGCTTCTCTATGCTCTTGACAGTGGCATATGGGAGGTGAATATATCTAGCATTGAGGAATCCACAAGTTATGACACGTTAACGTGTGATGAACTCTTTAGCAAGCTGAAGTCCGCTGAGATTGCTAAGGAATCTCGTTAAGGACTTGGAAACTCTTTGCCATCATCCATGGCACTAGTTTCTGGTTCTGACAGTGGCACCTCATCTGAAGGTATTTCATCTAGTTCTTCTAGCTCTTGTATCTTTGTTGGTGGTTTTGCCTTATCCTCTTTGGTCTCTGTCACAAAAGAGCAGGTGGACAACTTGGATCATGAGGAGCTTGCTCTTATTATCAAGAAGTTCACCCGGTTCTATAATGATAGATGAGATCAGAGAAGAGGAGACTCTCGAGAGTATTTTGAGTGCGGGGATACATCACATATTAAAGCTAACTGCCCTAAACTAAAAAAGAAAGATGAGAATGACCACATGCACCAGAAGAGGGACAAAAAGCCCTTCTTCAAGAAGAACCATGAAAATCTGGCTAAGAGAGCAACCAAGGCAACATCCAGAGCATTCATGGCTACATTGAGCGATATTGACACTTCTTCAAGCGAAGAGCCAAGCTCTGACAAGGATGAACCATAGAAGGAGGAGAAGAAGGCGAAGAACTTCACCGACCTCTTCTTCATGGCCGACAACATCAATGGCGGAGACAATGAGCTAGACACAACTGAGGTAACGATATCTTATGACTAGCTTTCAGTTAAAGTTAATGAACTTAGTGATGCATTGATTAGTCAGGATAGGTTTCTTGTGAAGGCTGCTCGTGAATTGAAATATCTTAGACTTAGGAATGAATCCGTCTCAACTGAATATGACATGCTTAAGTCTAAATTAAATGATGTTGAATATGAGTCATGTTTGATTGTCATGAGTGAGCTTGCCGAGCTTCGTTCCGTGCACACTCAAACTATCGATAAGCTTGAGATTGCACAAAAAGAGCTCATTGTGGTGGAGTCTAGACCCTGTCTTTAGATGATTTTTCAAAATTTCCTTTGTTTATTGAGAGTATTGAGTTAAGGGACAAACATGTTAAGGAACTGGAATCTAGATTGGAGAGTGCTGAGAGTTTTAAGGATGTGCAGCCTGAATGTCCCACCTACACTATCCTTTCCCACCTACACTATCCTCAAGGACAAACTTAGCTTTGCTAGAAGGCAAGTTGAGAAACTCATGACTACGAATGAATACCTTCTTTCTTTGGTGAACAAGTGTACTAGGGAAATGATAGGATGGATTTTCTCTTAGCCAAGACCAAGATGTCTGCTGACAAGGCTGGATTAGTTCTAGGGTTGGGTTTTGAGAGAACCACATCAGATAGTAAGGGAAAAAACTATGTTCACTCCACCTACTACCCTTGAGGAAGAAAGAGCCAAGTTAGACACTCCACAAAAAACCAAGAACCCCATCTAGCCTTCTAAGAAAGTACCTCCTTCACCCAAGAGAGCTGTTAAGCCAAAACCAAGAGTTCCTGTGAGGAAAGCCCAAGTTTTCAATGTCCTAGCCCCAAGAGGATTTTTCATTATTCTTATTGTTAGAGGGTGGGTCATTTGATTGGTTTTTGCTTTCATCGCGTGAAGGACGCTCTTGGGAGATGAGTGCACGAGACATGTATCAGCCACATGTTGGTATACATGAGCCTGTCTCTCATTATTTTTCTCGTTTTCATGAGGCTCCACATTTTCACTCTAGAGGATTTACCTAGCGTGGTTTTCACAGTGGTTCATATGGTGATAGACCACGTGTAAGAGGTTTTGATCCTCGATAGGTTGGGAGACCTCGTCATTATTCTAGTTTTCGTCATGGTGGTAGACTGCATGCTTTTTATCATGACTTGCATTCTATTGATGTGTAGTCTACTGCTTTTACTTCTGCCACTCGAGTTTCTCAGTACTAGATTCCTAGAAAGTTTTTCACATGCCCCATCACTGAGCACTCGAGACATTTTCTTCATATATAGATGGCACATGAAGGCTTGGAGAACAAGTGGATCATGGATTCTTGTTTTTTGTGCCACATGATCGAGAAGACATCATGGTTCTCAACCTTCACCTCGACCTAGCGACATTAGTACATCACCTTCGACAACAATCGAAGGAGTAGAGTGAAAGGTAAAGGTATGGTAAGAATTAACGAAAACTTCATTCTCAAAGATGTCGCCTTGGTTGAGGATTTGTGATACAATTTGTTGTATGTATCTCAGTTACTTGATGAGGGCTTGAAAGTGTGTTTCATACGTGATACTTCACAAGTTCTCGATTCTTCTAGCGCTTCGGTTTGTAAGATCTTAAGAATTGGGGGTGTTTGGATCTGATTTTTCTAAGTCTTTTGGTTCTTCTCATTGTTTGATTGCTAAACCTTCTTCTAAGCTCTATATGTGGCATAGGAGACTACGACATATGAGCTTTGACTTGCTTGCTCGATTGAGTGCCCTAGGCTTGATCCAAGGATTGCCCAAGCTCAATTTTGAGAAGAATCTTGTTTGTGCTCCTTGTCGACATGGAAAGATGGTTGCCACCTCTCATTCACCAATCAATGTGGTGATGACAGAACAACCTGGAGAACTTCTTGTTGGACCAAAATAGGCGACTAGAAGGGGGGTGAATGGGAGCTTTAAAAATAATCTTCTGAAAAATAGACTTCAAAACACACCTTTCGGAGTGTCTGGTTCGGAGGTATTGCTTACCCTTCAAACACATGCTTCACACAGGGCAAAAGTTTGAAGTTTAGAAGAATTCGCTCATACGCGGACACCCAATGGCTCGAAGCAGGGCTTCACAAGAGCAAGCTCCACACACAATGGTGCCTGGAGTCGGACTCCGCACAATAGCACTAAGCTTCAGAGCGAATTCCCTCAAAGGACTTCGTTTACAAGCTTCACACTAATGACTGGCACTAGGATTCGCACTACAACGGAACTCTGGACAAGACTTAGAAAATCTGTGCCACTAAAAGGACTTCAATAAATGCTCGGGAAAACAACTTCGCATGAGCTCAATGGGGTAGTACTTCACTAGTATCATGCAAGGATATACCTCCGATATACACAGAGCAATTGTACTCCAAAAGCTACAAAAACAGTCTTCGCACACTCATTGATAGATGACCCTTCATTAGCAAGAACACGGAGTGAACACTCTATTTTGCACAAAATGAAGTGCACAACAAAACTCAACGCGAGAAAAATGAAGAATGAAAATACAAGTTCATCCAAAGAATGAATTAGAAATGAAATCGAAATTTCATTGCAAAAACAAGGAACACAAAAACTCACAGATTTGAGTTCAAGTTTGTGGCAGATCGACCTAGGTGACAATGAGTATAGAAGGTTATAAAACCTAGGCAATAATGATAAAAGTGTTACCCTAGACCTCAGCCTGCTTTCCTTTTATAGGATAACTCAGATATGCAAAGTGACTACAGTACCCTTGGGAGTTACAAGTTTTCTGCCATAGGCAGTCACGGGGGTACAACTGGTAGTCCTACTTTATTAGAAGCTCTTTTTTGTGTCAGCTTTGCAGACTAGAATCTTCGGATCCCCCTTCACACTTATGATGTGCTGGAGTGACTTCGGTAGTATGCTTCGAACCCGTAGGTCTTCGCTACACTGAAGTCAGTCTTCCATACAGTGACGGTTTTAAGCTGAAGCCATCAAAGCCCTTGAGTCTTCTCACCATCACCTCCAAAGTGGACCACCACGGCTTCACAGCTACTCCAAGCTCGAACACCGCCCGTCCGTGTACTGAAGCAATGCATGGCCGAAGCACTTCAAGACATCCTGACTTCGAAGCCTGTAACACCCCAAATTTTCAAAGAAATAAAAATATCATTTATTATATTTTCCTGGAGTTATTTATTTTGGAAATACCTTTAATGCACTCCTTAACCTTTTTGAACTAGAACCTAAATGAAATGACCAAACAAGGGGCCAGAAAATTTTGTATATGATCCCAAGGCCAAGATATATTTTTGAGAATTTTTACAAATTTTTATCAACCTTGGAAGTAGCCCAAATATTTTAAACCAATTTCTGTAATTATTTTTATTCAGAAAACCTTTAAACAGTAACGGGCCTCCCCTCCCTTTCTCTCCCGGCCAGCCCAGCCCACTCCTCCCCACGCGCGCCGTCTGACTAGTGGACCCTGCCCATTAGCAACCTCCTCTCCGTGCACGTACCCGGCCCCACCTGTTGGCGTCAACCAAACCCCTCGCGCCCGACCGCTCGACCCCACCCGTCAGCCTCTGCGCCCGTACGCTCGCGCCTGCTGACCACCTTGGCCCACCTGTCAGACCCGTCGTCTACCTCCTGCCACCACCCCAAATTGCGCCAGCCAACGACCCCCGCCTCGGATCCACCTCGCTGGCCCCCCTTTTAATCCGACGCCATTAAACGGTCCCCCGTATCCGATCGACCGTTTCCCCTCGTTAAACCTCGCGATTACGCCCTGGGATCACGCTGTGCGTGCATGGCTGAGCCCTCGCCGGCGAGTTAAGGCCTTCCCTTGGCTTTCCTTGCATGCGAGCTCCTCCGACGCCCCTATTTAACCCCTTGGCCTCCACCGCATTCGACCCCCACGGCATTTCGCTGCGAGAACGAACAGAGCGCTCCCCATTCAGTTTTTAGCACCTCACTGCCGCTCCTACTCCGGTTGCCCCTCACCGTCGCCAGTAACCTCCTCCGCCCCAGCCAACCACACCATTGTGACCGCAAGGACATCACCGACCTCGGCCCTCCCTCCGTCGACGCCGAACCTCGCCAGATCGCCGTCGCCGACAAGGACCCGAACGCCTCCTTCGTCTACGCTCGCCGCCGACCACGCTCCGTCGACCATTCGCCTCGCCAACGGTACCCTCTTGACCCCCGCAGTGTACCGGTTCCGTTTTAGCCCTTAGAACCGACCGCCATAGCTCGTCGTGGCCGCTGTACCCTCGCCGTCGCTGGAGAAGACGACCGGCACGGGTCGAGTACCCGTGCCGTGTCGGATTCGATCCTGGCCGTGCGATCTGGATCTAACGGTACCGATTAAATACCCTGTACGGTTTAATCTGCGCCGTCGGATCTGAGCGAAGGGGTACGTTTTAATCTCACGCGTTCGTTAGTACTTAAAACCCACGTTTAATCTGAGCCGTTCATCGCATACCGGTTCGACCTTTTAATCTCGCGCGTCCATTCTCATTTAAACCTCCCGCCTCGCTCGTGGCTGCCCGATCGCGATCCAACGGTGGATCTCGATCCGGCGCACGCGCACAGTGCGCGGGTTCACCGTGAGCCTAGCTCACCGTGGACCCAAGACCGTTTTGGATTTAAATTAAATTCCAGAAATGCTTTTAAACTTCTAAAATTCATATCTGGCGCATTTTAACTTCAAAAATTACCATTTCAATTTCAGAAAATTTGTAATATTATTCTCTACATGTTCATACAATAAAAACAGTAAGTTTACTTTGAATATTTCATGTTTATTTAATAAAGTATCCAATTGCTCCTTAAGGAAAATTTCAAATTTAATTATTTAAAGTTTAGCAAAATTTATCTTTATTCTTTTCCTGTTTATAGAGTGGAACCCCAACACTTTCTCTAAAGCTATTATTTTAAACTAATTAGAAAAACTTAGAATAAGTTTATTCACAATTAAAACCCCTTGTATAAAGGACAATATTCCATTTTAGTTCATTTTAAATTATTTATAAAATAAGTTTCAGAAACTAAACAACTTGGTTTTCTTTAATTTGGACCAATCAAAACCTATGTGTTTGTTGTGTGGTTTTATATTCTTTAATTGAATGTTGTATTTATTTTATTCCATTTTATTTACATTGGGAAGACTACGACGCCACCGAGGAACCGGAATGTTTCCCGGAAGTTCCCCCGTCGCCTTTCGCTGAACAAGGCAAGTCACCAAACAACACTTTTGAGCATATTGAACCCATGTCTTATTAAACTATCGCTAAAACACATAAGATATACATGCATTAGTCAAATGAAACCCTTACGATATATTTATTAGGATCCCTCGACCTTGATGTGCAACCCAAGCCATGCTATCTAGCCTAAACTCCTTGTCACCATATGATTAGTACTATTAGCTAGTGTCCAATGTATCGACACGATTGCTATAGGATTAAAAATGAGTCGTAGTAACTTGGTTCTACTATATGATCCCGTTATTCTTATCCTTGGAAATCTATTGGTGATAGAGTTATGGTTGAGAGTGTATGCATGGTGGGTTCCGGGTGCAAGCTAGGGCATTGGTCGGTAGCACCTGGGGCACTATAAGGACCGGTCTATGGGATCCGTTGCAATACACTTCCGTACTAACCACAAGTCTAGTGGGTAAGTCCTAACTAAGGTATGGAGTGTTCCAAACCGAGGCCACCATTTGGAGATGGGTCAAGCTGCACCTGCGGGTGGCTTTACCGACGTGGCGCAAAAGGGGGTGCGACATTAGCTGGGATGCGGCCCGGCGCGCCGGCGAAACCTAGAGCGGGTGGTTATCGCTTGGAGCATTTCATGCCGAGGTTTTGGCCCGAGTTCCCGTGGTATGGGTAATCTCGTTACACTTTGGTGTTTGGGATGAGTGCGTGCCTTGTGGGTACAGTAGTACACCTCTGATCAGAGTCATAAATCTTTTCGAAAAGCCGAGCCCACGGTCAAGGGCGGGTTGCGTGGCATCCCACAGTTAGTTTACTTTTAAATGTATGTGCATGATGGTTTGACATGTAAGGATTGTTGTGCGAGGAGGTAAAACGTTCTCCTCGAGTTAGATGGCGTTATTGATGTTCATGTTTATATTTCCGCATGATAAAATTTGACTACACTAAATGCAATAACTAAAAATGTACTTTTCCGCACTTTTAGCCATTATCCTTCCATTGTTATTATCCTGCATTATTACTTGCATCTGTGGTGGTGTAACACCCCAAATTTTCAAAGTAATAAAAATATTATTTAATCCAATTTCCTGGAATTTATTATTTTGGAAATACCTTTAATACCCTCCTTTACCATTTTGAACTACAACATAGGTGAAATGGCCTAACGAGGAGCTGAAACTTTTTATGTAGGATCCTAAGGCCAAGATATATTTTTGAGAATTTTTACAAATTTTTACCAACCTTGGAAGTAGCCTTATTATTTTAACCAATTTCTGCAATTATTTTTAAACAGAAAACATTTTAAACAGTAACGGGCTCCCTCCCCTTCTTCTCTCTCTCCCGACCGGCCCAGCCCACTCCTCCCCGCGCGCACCACCTGACACCCGGGCCCCACCCGTCAGAGACCCCTCTCTCCGCGCCCGCGCACCCGACACCCTGGCCCCACCTGTCGGCACCACTCCTCCCTCACGCCCGAGCCCGACCCCACCTGTCACCCCTCTCGCTCGCGCGCTCACGCCCGCTGGCCAGTGGCCCCCACCTGTCGGATCCTTCGTCCCCGCGAGATCCGCCCTCAAATCGCCCCCCCCCCTCGCCGGCCGATGCCATTACTCACCTCGGATCCCCTGCCCCCGAACCCCTCCCCTGGAATTAAGCCTGGCAATCAAACCCCCGCGCTCCGGTGACTGTTTCCCCCATTAAACCGCCGCCCGTCCTCCAGCCATCGCTCACCGTCGCCAGAGTCCCCATCCGTCCTCGCCGACCGCACCACTGCGACCGCAAGGACCTCACCAACCCCGGCCACCCCTCCATCGCCGACGAACCCCGTCGGAACGCCACCGCCGACGAGGACCCGAATGCCCTCGCCGCCCTCTCTCGTCGCTGGCCACACTCCGTCGACCCCAAGCCCCTCCGACGGTACCCTCTTGACCTCCGCGTTGTACTGATTCCGTTTTAGCCCTTAGAACTGACCGTCATCGCCCACCGTGGCCGCTAGACCCCCGCCGTCACCGGAGAAGATGACCGGCACGGGCCGAGTACCCGTGCCGTGTCGGATTCGTCCCCAACCGCGCGATCGCGATCCGACGGCCGAGATTAAATCCATCCCTTGATTTAATCTGGCGCGTCAGATCCAAGTGAAGCGGTACGGTGTGATCTCGTGCGTCCGTTAGTATTTAAAACCCGCGATGAATCTGGGCCATCCATCGCGTACCGGTTCGCCCTTTTAATCGTGGCCGTCCGTTATCACTTAACCCTCCCGCCTCATGCTTGGCCATCGGATCCAGATCCAACGGATCTGGATCAATCGGACCACGCGCACAGTGCGCGGGTTCACCGTGGGCCTGGCTCACCGTGGACCCAAGGGGATTTAAATTTAAAATAAATTCCAGAAACTGTTTTAAACTTGTAAAATTCATATCTGGCGCATTTTAACTTCAAAAATTACCATTCCAATTTCAGAAAATTTGTAAAATTATTCTCTACATGTTCATACAATAAAAACAGTAGGTTTACTTTGGACTTTTCATGTTTATTTAAATAGGTATTCAAATACCCTTAGGGTAAAAATGTAAATTCAATTATTTAAATTTCATTAAAGTTTATATTTATTTTCTTTTTGTTCATATACTGAAAACCACTACATTGCCCATGAACCTTTCATTTCAAATTGATTAGAATGTTTAAAATGAGGTTACTCACATTTAAAACCCTTTTTCAAAGGACAACACTTCATTTTAATTCCTTTTAAAATTATTTATAAAATGAATTTCAGGACCTTAACAACTTGATTTTCTTTAAATTAAACCAATTTAAACCTATGTGCTTGTTGCATGGTTTTGTATTGTTTAAATTGAATGTTGTATTTATTTTATTTTACTTTATTCATAACGAGAAGACTACGACACCACCGAGGAGCCGGAGTACTTTCCTGAAGTTCCTCCCTCCCCATTCGCTGAACAAGGCAAGTCACCAAACCAATCTTTTGAGCATATTGAACCCCTATTTGATTAAACTATCGCTAAAACACATAGGTTATATATATGCATTAGTCCAATGAAAACCTTTACAATATATTTATTTAGGATCCCCCGACCTTGGTGTGCAACTCAAGCCATGCTATCTCGCATAACTTCCTTGTCACCACATGATTAATGTTATTAGCTAGTGTCCAATGTATTGACACGATCGCTATAGGATAAAAATGAGTCGTAGCAACATGGTTCTACTATATGATCCCCATTGTTTCTTATCTTTGGAATTCTATCGGTGATGAGTTATGCTTGTGAGTGTATGCATGGTGGGTTCCGGGTGCACGCTAGGGCATTGGTCGGTAGCACCCGGGGCACTATAAGGACCAGTCTGAGGGATCCGTTGCAATACACTTCCGTACTAACCACAAGTCTAATGGGTAAGTCCTAACTAAGGTATGGAGTGTTCCAAACCGAGGCCACCATTTGGAGATGGGTCAAGCAGCACTTGCGGGTGGCTTGTACCGATGTGGCGCAAAAGGGGGTGCGACGTTAGCCGGGATGCGGCCCGGCGCGCCGGCGAAACCTAGAGTGGGTGGTTATCGCTTGGAGCATTTCATGCCGAGGTTTTGGCACGAGTTCCCGTGGTATGGGTCATCTCGTTTGGGATGAGTGCGTGCCTTACAGGTACAGTAGTACATCTCTGATCAGAGTCTTAAATCTTTTCGAAAAGCCGAGCCCACAGTCAAGGGCGGGTTGCGTAACATCCCACAGTTAGATTACTTTGGATATGTATGTGCATGTTGGTTGACATGTAAGGACTGTTGTGCGAGGAGGTAAAACGTACTCCTCGAGTTAGATGATGTTGTTGATGCTCATGTTTACTTTTCCGCATGATTAAATTTGACTACACTAAATGCAATAACTGAAAATGTACTTTTTCGCATTGTTAGCTATTACCCTTCCTTGTTTATTATCCTGCATTATTATTTGCATTTGCGGTGGCTTGTTGAGTACTTTTTGTACTCATACCCGTTGAACACCTCAGAGGATGCCTATTATGAAGATGGTCTGGAGTAGCGACCCAGTCAAGAGAAGATCCTGAAGAAGACGTTCATCATGCTTTTATTTACTTATTTAATTTTTACTCTGATGTAATAAATATGGTCTACGTACCATGAATATTGTCGTATGTACGATTGTCGCATGATGAACCTCTTGTATTATTGTTTTTCTTATGAAATTCAATAATGTCTCGATTTCGGTAAATCGGGGCGCCACAGGTGGCTTGTTAAGTACTTTTGTACTCATACCCATTGGACACACCATTCAGAGGATGCCTAATACGAAGATGGTCTGGAGTAGCGACCCAGTCAAGCAGAAAGATCTTGAAGAAGACGTTCGTCATGCATTTTATTTTTATTACTGTTTTTATTTAACTCTGATGTAATAATATGGTCTGCGTACCATGAATACTTGTCGTATGTACGATTGTCGCATGATGAACCTCTTGTATTATTGTTTTTCTTATGAAATTCAATAATGTTCCGATTTCGGTAAATCGGGGCGCCACAAAGCCCCACCTTCGAAGTACCTCCCTCCGGAGGGTTTTGTTCACCACCTTTCAAAGTCCCCTCCTTCGTCCAAGGCCTACGCATGAAGCATCTCCATAAGCACACCTTCGTAATGTCTCCACCCAGAGCACATTCCCAAAGTGCCTTTTTCGGACCATGCCTTCGATGCACCTTGACTTTTGAGACCTTCATCAGGTGTCCTTCTAAGTGCCTCCATCCGGAGCACACTTGTCAACCTTGCCTCACTCCTGAGGACTTGACCGCCATCCTTCGAAGTGCCTCCTTCCGGAGCACCCATTCGAAGTGCCTCACCTCCGAGGACTTTGCCTCGAGGTATCTTCATACAGAGTCCCTCTCCGCACTTCCTGCCTTCGACTTGCGCACCTTCGACCCGAGGACCGACCTTGACATCACACAAACTCTGTGACCCTCCTGCACTAAGCTCCCTGCTTGCCCAACATCAAGCTCCTTGCTTGACTTAAGGCACCTGCTGTGCTGACCATCCCATCACCTTTGAAGTTATATGCACACCATTAACAAGCAACCAAGTGTTTTCGCTAACCGAAGGACTCTCTAGGTAAAACACCCTCCGGTGCACACTCTGGTGTACCACCAAAGTACCGAGCCCTTTGGTACAACCTCCGTCATGTATTCTGTCGAACCCTTCGGTAAAACACTTTCGAACCCATTCTAAGGGGACCCCTTCATCCAAAAGAGCACTTCTCAATCACTCATCAAAGACTAAAACCAAGGCACATCTCAACTTGGTTTCTCACTTCTCCATATGGACATTGTAGGTCCATCTTGGGTTAGTTCTTTAGGTGGCAAATGGTATGCCCTTGTCGTGGTGGATGACTACTCCCGTTATTCTTGGGTTTTCTTTCTTGCATGTAAGGATGAAGTGTTTTCACAGTTTGGGAGCTTAGCTTTGAGACTATTCACTAAACTCCCTTGTGCATTGAAAGCAATCATAAGTGATAATGGAACTGAGTTCAAGAATAGTTTCTTTGTTAAATTTTGCCTTGAGAATGACATTGAACATCAATTTTCTTCTCCGTGGATTCCTCAACAAAATGGAGTTGTTGAGAGAAAGTACCACACTCTAGTGGAGATGGCTAGGACGATGCTCGATGAGCATAGGACTCCTAGAAGATTTTGGGTTGAGGCCATGAGCACTGCATGTTACATATCCAACCGGATATTTCTACGATCACTTTTGAATCTGACTTCTTATGAGCTGCATTTTGGAAGGAAGCCCAAAGTTACTCATTTGAGAGTGTTTGGATGTAGGTGCTTCATTCTAAAATGTGGCAATCTTGACAAATTTGAGTCACATTCTTCTAATGGTATCTTTTTGGGATATTCTATTCATGGTCATTCATATCGTGTTTTTAACATTGATACTAACACTGTCATTGAGTCATGTGATGTGACTTTTGATGAGTCTTCCTCTTGTGTTAGTATTTCTTTTGAGCTTGCCAGTAAGAAGGATATGAATGAAACCATCTTTGTAGAAGAAGATCCATCAGACTTTGAAGAGCTCGAGGATGATCCCATACCTCCTACTACAACAACCCTTGAAGTAGATCCTACTTCCTCTACTTCAGCAAGAGGGCCTGAAGCATCGACTTCAGTGAGCATCGAGATCACTCCGAGAAGTTTTGAGGGGGGAGATTCTCTCTCGACGAGAAGCTCCTCTTCGGATTCAGTGACATCACTGTCCTGAGCAGATCATCGGTGAGCTAGATTAAAGGGTAACTCGATTTCATGTTCATTTTGCCGATTCTGCATTTGTCGCTTTTTTGAGCCTCTTGATGTTAGTCATGCTTTATCTAATTCAAGTTGGATTAATTCCATGCATGAAGAGTTACAAAATTTTGATAGAAACTAAGTCTAGGTTCTTGTACATCCACTTCCTAATATTGATATCATTGGCACAAAATAGATTTTCAAAAACAAACAGGGGAGGATGGATCTGTTGTGAGAAAAAAAAGCTAGACTTGTTGCTCAGGGTTACTCTCAAGTCGAGGGGGTTGATTTTGGAGAGACCTTTTCTCCAGTAGCTCGACTTGAGGCCATTAGGATTTTACTTGCTTTTGCATCTTCTCGCGGTTTCAAGCTTTATCAAATGGATGTTAAAAGTTCTTTTCTTAATGGTTTTATTGAAGAGGGTGTTTTTATCAAACAACCCCCCAGTTTTGAACATCCCAAGTACCCCCATAAAGTCTTTAAACTTCATAAAGCTTTGTATGGGCTCAAGCAAGCTCCTAAGGCTTTGTATAACTGACTTAGTAACTTTTGGCTTGAGCATGGATACAAAATGGGCTCCATTGATAAAACCCTGTTTACTCTTAATCATAGAAAATGTTTCCTCCTTGTTCAGATATATGTTGATGAAATTATCTTTGGTGGCTCTTCTCATACACTTGTGGTCGAGTATGTAGATTCTATGAGCAACGAGTTCGAAATGTCGATGATGGGCAAGCTGATATTCTTCCTTGGTTTGCAAATCAAGCAATGCAAACAAGGTACTTTCGTGCATCAGACAAAGTACACCAAGGATTTGCTGAAGCGCTTTGATATGAGTGATACGAAACCACTTGCCACTCCATTAGCTACCTCAGTAGCTCTTGACCCATATGAAGATGGAGAAAAAGTGTATCAGAAGGAGTTCTAGAGCATGATCGACTCCCTCCTCTACTTAATGGCTATGAGACCGGACATACACTTTGGTGTGTGTCTGTGTGCTCATTTTTAGGCTTCTCCAAGGGCTTCACATCATCAAGCGGTTAAGCGCATACTAAGGCATCTCAAACACACTCTTGAAGTTGACATTTGGTATTCTGCATCATCATCTTTATGCCTTAGAGGTTTTTCAGATGCTGATTTTTCTGGTTGTAAAATTGATAGGAAAATTACCTCCGATACTTGTCATTTTCTGGGTTCTTCTCTTATTTGTTGGTCTTCTCACAAATAGTCTAGCATTGCGTAGTCTACAGCTAAGGCTAAATATGTAGTTGCTGCTAGCTATTGTTCTCAGATTTTGTGGATGGTTTCTACTTTGTGGGATTTGGGGTTGGATTTTAAGGGTGTTACACTTTTTTGTGATAACACTAGTGCCATTAGCTTAGCCAGCAACCTAGTATAGCATTCTAGAACCAAACACATTGATGTGTGTTATCA
This sequence comes from Zizania palustris, assembly GCA_019279435.1. Taxonomy (NCBI): domain Eukaryota; kingdom Viridiplantae; phylum Streptophyta; class Magnoliopsida; order Poales; family Poaceae; genus Zizania; species Zizania palustris. Next base: position 46,651,639 of record JAAALK010000080.1, on the reverse strand, counting down.
CTTTTTGAGAGACCACAATGAGAAGGGTAATATTGAGTTGAGATATATTGATACCTAGAACCGGCTTGCTAACTTTTTTACCAAGCCTCTTGAAGCTTCTTGCTTTGCATTTTTGAGAGTAGAGCTTGGTGTTTGTCATCCTTATGGAATTTTGTGAGGGGGAGTTGTGTGTCATTGCATAAGCTTCTGTCATATGGTTAATTTCTTTTACATGCACATGCGTGTATATGCCTTTGAATTATTGTCTTTCATCATGTTGATTTTGTTCTATTGAATACGTCTGATATCTTCAATGAGCATGGCTTTTAATATATAAAATTAAAACATGATCACTACTTAGTCTAGTAACTAGCATGTGTAGGTTGAGTGCTTTTGTTATCTTTTACATGCCTGGTAGCTAAGTCCCTTTCACTTGGATGCAAACATGTAAATTGATCATTTAAATGCTTTTCATGGAAATCTTGTTCTGAAAAATAATAAAAAATTCTGAAATTGATATCCATGCATGTTATGCATAAATTGAAAAGATCCAAGTGGGTTTTCTTTATCTTACTGCATTGTTCTAGACTGCTTACCATAGCACTTTGGTATGAACTGGGACACTACAGTGTATGCCAAGGCCAATGCTTTAAGCTTTTGATGGTATTTGCTTGACCTAGGCTTAGCTTGGTTGGTCAGTATAAGGTTGACCAGAAAATAACCCTTGACACTAAAATCAAAAAGAAAAAGAAACAAATAGCTTGAAAATATTGCATATCAAGTTTGCTAAAGCTCCATGTTTTTGGACATGAATATCTAGGTAGTATCTACTAGCTTTTACATTTCATGCTTTATCATGTCTAGTATGCTAGTCTGAGTGGCGATGCTTTTGTTTGAAAAATCCTGAAATTGCTTACTCTTGATTTTCTTTGGACATGATTCACATGAGCTTATCATACAATACTTTTAGACAATATTCAATGCAAATGGTTGTTTTGTACTGTAATTGTTGTTAATCATGTTTCAGAAACTTGCATATACATTCACCCTCACATCTCTCTTTGCATTATTTTTATCACCTTTATGCTTGCATTGCCAAAGGGGGAGAATTCATTTCTCGCTTCTGCCAAGGAGAGAATCTTTTGTCAAGGGGGAGAATTTTAAAATCAAGTGACATGTTTTTTGTCTTTTATGAGTTTTTATGGTCACTTGTGTGCTGAACTTCAAAATTCATCTTGTTTCTTTCGGGAGTTGTCAATGCTCTCATCAAGGAGGAGATTGAGAAACCAAGTGGGGTTGTACTTTAGTTTTATCTAAGTGATGAGTGATTGACAAGTTTGCCTGGTTTAAGGGTTTGGACTTATGATTGGTTGTTTGAGTTCACCGAAGGGATCAGTGTGCGTGGAGATACGTGTTTGTGTGGAAATTCGTATTTTGCTTGTCTCGTGTTGTGCAGGATTGAGATGCGAGTCAATTTTCAATGACGTGTGATTAGGGTCAAGCAGGGAGCTTGATACTAGGCGATAAAGGAGGTTGGGTGAAGTTGAGGAAGATCTCACACGTACACGTGGAGATGAAGCAAGACATGGATGGACGGATGATCGAGACAGCATGTTGACCAAGTCAAGCGAAAGGAGGCCGGTGAAGTGACAAGGTGGATCGAGGGATCGAGAGAGAGAGACTTATTGGTGGTCGATTTCACAGATTGGTGACACGTGTAAAAGATTTAGAGGGCTTTGTTGGTTTTGCCTCAAAACCATCGGATCAAGATCAAAGCGTCCTAAAGCGAAGCTGTAGTCACTACGAAAGCTCCGTGTCAGGACAAACTATTTTGCCCGTTGGGCCCGCGTCTGTATTTTCAAGTCTGTGGTTAAAATGATGGATATGCCCAAGAAAATTTTGTGTATCGGAAGTTCTGATTATTTTATGGACTCGAGTCAGGGAGCAAAAGTTGCTTCGTAAGTTCTGATATGGTTTCGGAAGTTCTGACAAGCCGGAAGTTCCAATTTTGGAATTAGGAAATTTGTACTGGTAAGGAAGTTCCGATATGTGTATCGGAAGTTCTGAGGTGGGCGAAAACAAATTGGATCTATTACGTGTCATACTGAATCAAGAGACCATTATACCCTGTCGGAAGTTCCAATCCAGGATCGGAAGTTCCAACGTGGGTAAAATAGTTTGGATCTGTTGCAACACAAATCGGTTGTAATCGATTTGTGGGTTTTCGAGATGTGGACGACCATGGGCTCTCAGGCCTATATAAAGAGAGGAGGAGGATGTCTTGGAGGACAAGCTTGAGCATAGTTTAGACCTATTCACCAAAGACTCCTCTCCTTCCTTTCTTGATCTCAACTGTTGAGGTCGGGGATTTCCCATCTCTCACATGCGGTGCTAGCACGCTGCTGTGGGAGGAACTCCATCCCTAAACATGTGGATACCGTGGAGGCGTTGCTCCAATAGCGACACTCGGGGACTTCATCACGTAAACTACTACATCGTCTTCTCCGATTGGATTGGCGAGGAACAGCCGGGACGAAGTGAGGATAGGCTTGACGCTCTTCTTCTACATCTTCTTTCGCTGCACCTAGCGGGTCTCGTGCTAGAAGGTAACGATCTATGATTTCACATGCGCATGGGACTTGGGCTTAGGGTGAAAATTTTGAATTTGCTGGCTAGCGTAGCTCCCCTATTCCCCAACAGTGGTATCATAGCCTATGTGCATAGTGTTTGATCTGAATCCCTCATGTATGGAGATACATGGTGGAAAATAGATTAGATCTATTTTTGTCCGCAGCAAATCGGAAGTTCTAATGGTGGATCGAAAGTTTCGATACTGATCGGATGTTTAGATATCGAATAATGATTCGATACAGAGAGCAATTGTTGCTACGTGGAATTCCAGCATCGATTGGAAGTTCCGGCGGATCGGAAGTTCCGATGCCAGATCAGAAGTTTTGACCCAGCCGAATTAAAATTCTGAGCCTGTTGAGCTAGGTGTTTCAGATCTAGAATCCAATCACTTGTAGATTGCTCGCCTAACTTGGTTTTTTAGAGAATGATGTGACTGGCATAGCCTTGGATAAATGTGATGTATGAGATGCACGCGATGAATGTAAATTAAATATGGCCTACGTGTCATGGTTATTTACAGTCCAAGGCTGATGTAAATTTATTACGGCTTGAATGTCGTTTCCGCGATGCTTCAACCCATGTAATTAGTATAGGCTATGTGTTGGGGAAAATAATTCATCCTCAGGGTCTCTACAACAATTAGACAAAGCCAATCTACTAAACCGAAGTTCTAGTATTAACTCCGGCTTAGTATATGATCAAGCTCGAAGAATCCATGCGGACTTCTGTTCGGAGTATGACTTCGAAGGTTGAATCTTCAAAGAGCTTATCTACCAGCGAGAATGGAAGACTTATCTTCTTTCTGATTAGATTAGTCTTTTACCATTTTAACCCTATTAGGGGTACCGAATAGTTTCCACTATGTCGGTTGTAATTGAGGGGTAAAAGGTATTTTCCTTAAGATTTTTACCTATAATACCCCCTTCTTACCCTGTAATAAGGATCGAATACTCAGTTATTCAATACTCAACTTCGAACTACTTCGAGCTATTATCCAATTCGGAGGCTTGAAATAGTCTGCTTTACAAACACTTCGTTTGTTAGTTCTTAATCTCTGAAAACCTGTTAGCGTAATCTTTTACGCCAACAGTTGGAGCCGTCCGTGGGGATCCTAGTCCAAAAAACTTCGTTCTCTACCAATTTCTTAGAACCATGCCTCCTAAGCGGAGTTCAGGTGGTAGTCCTACTCGAAGGTCCCCTCGGACCTCCAGAGCAAGATCTTCGAATACAGTCGAGGTCGGAGGACCTTCAGTAGTTCTTCCACCTCAGACCCCCGAAGGGAATTCTATTCCTCGAGCATACGGAGTTCCTCCTCCAACTCTGACTATGCTTCGAACTGACATATACAGTTCTCAAGACCCAGAAGATCCTTCCGAAAGAAATGAAGACAGTCTTGGCGACATGGCGACCCAGATGGCCAGTCTCCAAGCTAAAGTGGCGAGGTGGAGGCAAGAAGCCACAGATAGGCTTCGTTCTCAGGCCACCCCGTTCATTCCCGAAGTGCCTCAAGACGACGACTCTCTTCTTTATCCCGAAGCCCTAGAGAACGCTTCCTTCGATAGCGAGTCTCCACTGCATCCCGAGTTACAGAAAGTGCGCTTCGACCCTAAGTTTAAAACTTCGAAGCTCTGTAAGTACTCCGGAGAAGAGGATCCAGGGAAGTTCTCCCATTCGTATGCTTTGGCAATTGAGGCTAGTGGAGGAGTCCGAGACACCATGGCCAAGTGTTTCCTCTTGCTCTCGAAGGCGTTGCTTTGCGTTGGTTCTGGTCCTTGAAACCGAGATCAATTAGAACCTGGGAGCAGTTAAGGAGAAAGCTTATAAGTAACTTTCAAGGTACCTTCGTACCCCCTATGTCTACGGGAAGTCTTTTCCAGGTGAAGCAGCTACCTGGGGAAACTTTGAGACAATTTTTCAAGCGCTTCGCTCATACGAAGTCGCAAATACGGAGGCTGTCTATGTCATCCGTTGTTGATGCATCCTGAGAGGAAGTTACCCATGCGAGCCTCCTTGATAAACTTAATCGGAAACAGATATCTTCTATAGCACAGCTGATGGCCTATTTTGAAGAATATGCTAGGTCGGAAGAAGGATGGCTCCGAAGAACAACTTCAACTCCAATCCTGCAAGAAGTCAAGCTCAAAGTGAAGACTTCAACACCTTCGCAGGGGCCTAACATCGATGTCCAGCATGACAGGCATCGGGGGCAAAAGCATCCTCGCTCCGAAGTCGTGAACATTGCTCCTCCGCAGAAATTTGCCCCTAGAAATCCACAAGCTTCGAGAAGCAAGACCAGCGGCTGGAGGTCGCCAGGGAAGCTGGCTGGCAAAGGCCAGGCCTTCTTCTGCTGCGTTCATGGTGAAAATCGAAGTCATGCTACTGATGCGTGCAAGTCTATACTTTCTTTAAGAGGCGAGTACCTTGAAAGGACCTCTGGTCGAGGCACTACTGACTGAGTCCCTTCCGAGGCACGTCCGAAGCTTGTGTAGACTGTGACACGTGTAGACAACTTTGACCCTGCAAGGCAACCTTTGGTGGTCAATATTATGCCACCTCCAAAGCAAGAAGATGGCCAAGATCGGGGCAAAAGAGTAGTCATCCACATTTCCGGAGGAGGGACACTCAGCAGTATGTCGAAGAGACATCGAAGAGAATATGTCTGGGAAATAGGCCATATTGGAACTTCTTCATCTGCAGCTACCATGCCCGAGTGGTCCCATGTGCTGATATATTTCTATGTAGATGGTGCAGCTGGCATAAAGTTTCCACATGCAGATCCCCTTGTTATTACTACCGATATAGCAGAGACTGAGGTCCAGAGAGTGCTGATTGATGGAGGGAGTTCAGCAGATATCATTTTCGTTCAAGCCTTCAATCATCTCTGTATCTCCAGGAAACATCTCCTCCCTACAGCTCGTCCCCTACAAGGCTTCGCAGGACCTCCTCTTGATGCCCTCGGCCAGATAGGTCTGGAGGTTGCTTTCGGAGAGGGGCTCCTAGCAAGGACGGAGGAAGTAATCTTCGATGTTGTAGATGCCCCTTATGCATATAATGTTATCTTCGGAAGGGGCATGCTAAATCAGTTCGGAGCCGTGGCGCATCATAACTATTTATGTATGAAGATGCCCACGCAAGCGGGAGTACTCACTGTCTTCGGAGATCAAGCCACTGCGCGAAGAGCAGAATATTGTAATGGCTCCCCTTTCGACCCAAGACAAGTGAATAATGTACAAGGCAATTCGGAGGATATCTCTGTGAGAAACCAAGGGTTGGTTTCAGTGTTTGTGATGAGTGATTGACATGATTTTTTACCCTCTGTTCGAAGGGTACCTCCGAAGGTGTTCGGAGGAGGGTACCTCCGGAGGGGTTTCGGAGGTGGTACCTCCGAAGGGTGTTCGGAGGTGGTTTTACCGAAGGGTGTTCGGTGTTTGCTTGCTGCAGCTGTGCAGCGGAGTGTGCTTGTCGGAGGGGTCCGACAGTACACGATGACTGGGTGTGTACCGAAGGGGCTTCGGTACTTTGGGCGGTACACCGGAGTGTGTGCCGGAGGTTGCTAACCCGGAGAGGTCTCCGGAGTACCGGATACACTTGTCTGCTTGTCTGTGGTGCGCAGGGACTTCGGAGGCGACGGACAAGGTTCGCAGCAGGTGAACCTGGGTCAAGTGGGAGGCTTGATGCCAGGGGAGCGGGGAGCTCCGTCACGGTGGCTGCGAATGTGGTCCGGGTCGGTCCTCGGGTCGAGGCGCGCCAGGTGAAGGCAAAGAGTGCGGAGCGTGGCTCCGGCTAAAGGTACTCTGAGACAAAGTCCTCGGAGGCGAGGCACTTCGAAGGTACTCCGAATGGAGTGACTTCGGAGTTGGTGGATCAAGTCCTCTGCGGAGGCAAGGAATTCGAAGTGTGCTCCGGAGGGAGACATTCGAAGGTACCCGACGAAGGTCTCAGAAGTCGAGGCGCATCGAAGGCATGGACCGGGTGAGGCTCGTCGAGGAGTGTGCTCGGGGAGAGGCACTGCGACGAAGGGCTCATGGAATGCTTCATGCGGAGGCCTTGGACGAAGGAGGGACTTCGAAGGGTGGTACTCCGAAGGTGGGGCTTCGGAGGGTGGAAGGCTTCGGAGCAAGGCTAGCTCCGGAGCAAGGTTGACTTGAGGTGCTTCGGCCTGCATGGCTTCAGTACACGGACTGACGGAGTTCGAGCTGGGAGTAGCTGCGAAGCCGTGGTGGTCCACTCCGAAGGTGTTGGTGCGAAGGCCCAAGGGCTTTGACGATTTCGGCTCAAAACCGTCACTGTATCGAAGGCTATCTTCGGCGAAGCGAAGGCCATCTGGCTTCAGGCTTCTCACCGAAGCTACCGCACCCTCGCGTGCGAAGGGAGGATTCCAGAAGGTCAAAGACTGCAAAGGCTGACACTGTCTGTTCTGTAAAAGGCTGACACTGTCCCCTCTGCAAAGCTGACAGAGAAGCCTCCAGAATAAAGGTGGACTACCTTTTGTACCCCTTAGTTCTGTAGAGTCAAAATCAATGTAAACCCTAGGGGTAGTGTAGTCATTTCCTTTGGGTGAACTGTGGGCTATAAATATGGGGGCTCGGTAGGTAACATTAAACACTTTGAGCATTTACTGTTGAGCTCCTGTAGTCACATACCTCGCTGTATTCATCCAGAGTTCAATTTATTTGTGTTCCTTGTTCAAGCGGCGAAGCCCTGCTTCTTTGTGCTTTTTGCTTGAGCTCGCAGTACATACCTCGCTAGTTATAGTGCACCGAAGCCTGTCTAGGCGAAGGTTGACTTTATGCGAAGTGTGTTTTTCAGCGTGCTGTCGCTCTGTGTAACTTGAGGCAAGTCCTCACAGCTTACTAGCGAAGCCCTGATCGAGGCCCGTTTTTGTTTCTTGTGTCGAAGCCCTTAGCGGAGTCCGTGTGTGTGCGTGTAGACCTTCGCGTACGAAGCACAGCACCAGTTGCTGTTGCCAAGTATCTGGTTGAAGTCCTCAGAGGGCAGTCCACTCTTGCGAAGGGTGAAGTGCGAAGCCTGCTCGAAGCACCCTGTGTGCGGAGCCTGCATTGACTTAGTAGAGTAGATTTTTGAGGGTTGTTATTAGAGCGAAGTCTTCTTGGCTTTGAACTTTAGCTCCTGCGAAGCCTGTGTTCGGAGCTGTCGAAGTACCTCCGAACCTGACCTTCGAAGGTTGTGTTCGAAGCCAGTTCCGCAGAAGACAGAATCAAACCGAAGGCTAGTTTTTAGCCCGAAATTTTAAAAGCTCCCATTCACCCCCCCTCTGGTCGCCGTTTCCGGTCCAACAATTGGTATCAGAGCGGGTTAAGATCACCAGTTGACCTTAACCGGTTTTGTGATCTGTTGGCGACATGGATAGAGGCAGTAAAATTCCTCTGTTCGATGGGACAGATTTTGCATACTGGAAGGTGCACATGGAGGCTTACTTGTTAAGCCAAGGAAATGCAATTTGGGAGATTGTGGACTCACAATACTCCATCCCTGAGACTCGCACCTCTCAGACTGAGAAGGATCAGTATAATGCCAATTCCAAGGCAAGAAATATACTGTTCATCGGTTTGAGTAGAAGTGAGTTCGATAGGGTGCAGCACCTTAGGACTGCTAGGGAAATTTGGACAACACTCACTGTTTTCATGAGGGCTCTACTCAGATTAAGGCCAGGCGCCAAAGCACATACAACCAACAGTATCAGCTGTTTGTGCAGGCACCTGGTGAATCTATAGATGCCATGTTTTCACGTTTCGATGCTATAGTGAGTAACTTGCGGTCCAACGGGACGCTTGCCTACAGTGATCACGATAGGGCTATCAAGCTTCTCTATGCTCTTGACCGTAGCATATGGGAAGTGAAGATATCCAGCATTGAGGAGTCCGCAGGATATGACACTTTGACCTGCGATGAACTCTTTAGCAAGCTGAAGTCCACAGAGATTGCCAAGGCATCTCTTGCTGTGCACAGAAGCTCTTTGCCACAGCCATTGGCATTGGTTTCTAGCACTAGCCGTGGCACCACTGCAGAACCAAGCACATCTGGCACTTGTGTTCTTGCAGATGGTTTTGCTTTGTCCTCCCTGGTCTCTGTTACAAAGGAGCAGGTGGATACTCTAGATGATGATGAGCTTGCTCTCATTGCCCGGAGGTTCACCCGCTTTCATCATGAGAGGCGGGATCAGAGGAGAAGTGGTTTTAGTGGTTGCTATGAATGTGGCGACACTTCTCACATCAAGGCTAATTGTCCTAAGCTCAAGAAGAGAGATGAGAGTGAGCGCCCCAAATACCACAAAAAGGAGAGGAAGCCTTTTGTGTAGGGCAAGCGCGGCAAGATGGCTAAGAAAGTAGCCAAGGCCGCTTCCAGAGCCTTTGTTGCTGCTCTCAGCGACATTGACACGTCCTCATCTGAGGAGTCAAGCTCTGAGGAGGAGGAGTCCCCAAGGAAGGAGGACAAGAAGGACAAGAAGGGACGAGACTTCACCGGCCTTTGCTTCATGGCCGACAGCGATCACAGCGGCGATGAGCTTGACTCATCTGAGGTAAACCTATCATCTGACCAGCTACTAATTAAATTAGATGAGCTGAATGAAGTAGTTCTTGGTCAGGATAGATTACTTGTGCAAGCCGCTAGAGAAAGAAAAGACCTTAGACTTAGGCTAGAAACTATTTCTACTGAATATGCCATGCTTAAGTCTAAATTTGATGATGCTGAATGTGAGTCCTGTTCTGTTGTCATGAGTGAGCTTGCTCAGTTACGTTCTGTACATGCTCAAACTCTTTCTGAGCTTGAGACTGCACAGAAGCAGCTTTTGAAGGTGGATTCTAGACCTCATGATGTTATTGATTGCATGAACTGTTCATTATTGCGCGATAGCATTAATTTACGTGATAAGCATGTTCATGATTTAGAGGCTAGATTGGAGAGGGCCGATAGTTCTAAGGATGTGCAACCTATTTGTGACACTTGCATTACCCTTAAGGACCAGCTAGGCACTGTTAGAGAGCAAGCTGAGAAACTCATGTCAGAAAATGAATACCTCCTTTCCGTGGTTAATAAATGCACTGAGGGAAAGGGTAGGTTGAATTTGCTCTTGGCCAAGACCAAGTTGTGTGCTGACAGAGCAGGGGTAGCTCTAGGTTTGGGTTTTGAGAGGTTACCTTCAGACAGTAAGTCCAAAACTGTTTTTACCTCTCCCACCACCCTAGAGAAAGAGAGAGCTCTGTTAGACACCTCACCAGCCAAAAAGCCTACCCATCCACCAAAGAAAACCACTCCTCCTGCCAAGAAAAATCCTCCCAAGAAAACCACTCAAAGAAAACCCACGGAGCCTGTGAGAATTGCTCCTGTGACCCATGAGAGTGCCCCCAGGAGAGTGTTTCATTGTTCCTATTGTCAGCGGGTGGGTCATTTGATTGGGTTCTGTTTTCGTCGCATCAAGGATGAGCAACGCGCACAGGCGATGAGTTACCAGGACATGCATTACCCATCTTTAGGTATGCATGAGTCTGAGATGTACTATCGTCCTGCTTTTGAGGCTCCTCGTGCTTCTCGGAGAGGTTTTGCTCCTCGAGGTCTTCACCATGTTCCATATGGTGGTAGACCTCGGGCTAGCAGATTTGTACCTCGTCAGAGTAGGAGACCTCGACATGTTGTTCGTTCACAGCATGTAGGTAGACCTCGCACTTTGCATCATTCTGATTATTATGTGCGTAGACCGTCTGCTTTTACTGTGCCTACTACTCGTGTCACTCAGTGCTGGATGCCCCGTCATTATTTCACTCACCCCAGCACTGAGCGATCGAGACATTCTTATCATGTGTAGGCGACAGATCGAGGCTGGGAGGGCACGTGGATCATGGACTCCGGTTGTTCGCGCCACATGACCGGAAATGCAGCTTGGTTCTCCAGCCTCACCACAACCAAGCAAAGGGAACATATCACCTTCGGAAACAATCGAAGGAGTAGAGTGAAAGGTAAAGGTGTGGTAAGAATTAACTCGAACTTCACTCTCAAAGATGTTGCTTTGGTTGAAAACCTGGGATACAATTTGCTGTCTGTATCTCAGTTGCTTGATGAGGGCTTCGAAGTGCGATTTCATCGCGATACTTCGCAAGTGCTCAATTCTGATGGCGTTGTGGTGTGTAAGATTTTTAGAGTTGGGAGAGTTTTTGGAGCTGATTTTTCAGAGTCATCTGGTTCTTCTCATTGTCTTGTTGCACATTCGACTTTTGAGCTTTGGAAGTGGCATAGGAGACTAGGGCATATGAGCTTTGAGTTGCTCGCTCGTCTGAGCGCCCTAGGCCTGATTCGAGGATTGCCCAAGCTCAAGTTTGAGAAGAATTTAGTTTGCGCTCCATGTCGACATGGAAAAATGATTGCCGCTTCGCATTCGCCAGTTACCACAGTGATGACTGAACAACCCGGAGAACTTCTCCATATGGACACTGTAGGTCCTTCTCGGGTCAGTTCTTTAGGAGGCAAGTGGTATGTTCTAGTAATTGTCGACGATTTCTCTCGCTACTCTTGGGTCTTCTTTCTTGCCAGCAAGGATGAAGTGTTTTCACACTTTCGGGGCTTGGCTTTGAGACTTTTTACTGAACTCCCTGGTGCATTAAAATTCATTCGAAGCGATAATGGCACCGAGTTCAAAAACAGTCTCTTTGTTGACTTTTGCATGGAGCATGGCATAGAACATCAATTCTCTGCTCCGCGGGTTCCTCAACAAAACGGTGTTGTTGAGAGAAAGAACCGCACTTTGGTTGAGATGGCTAGGACGATGCTTGATGAGCATAGGACTCCTAGAAAATTCTGGGCTGAGGCCATGAACACTGCATGTTACATCTCAAACCGAATCTTCTTGCGCTCAATTTTAAATTTGACATCTTATGAGCTGCGTTTTGGGAGACAGCCCAAGGTTACTCATCTTCGAGTTTTTGGCTGTCGCTGCTTTATCCTAAAACGTGGAAATTTGGATAAATTTGAGTCGCGATCTTCTGACGGGATCTTTTTGGGTTATACTACTCATGGTCATTCTTATCGTGTTTATAACTTGGAAACTAACACTGTCATCGAGTCATGTGATGTGACTTTTGATGAATCAACCCCCTCTGTTAGTTCTGCTTTTGAACAGGCAAATGAACACGACATGGAACAGACCTTATTTGAAGAAGAAGATCCCGGAGAATTCGAGGATGAACCCCTACTTCCCTCGACGTCAACCCTTGAAGCTGACCCCGCTTCAACTACTTCGGCACGAGGTCCCGAAGCGACTACCTCAACATCGGTCATCTTGGACCACTCCAACGCACAAGATGAGGGGGAGGCTGCATCCCACCGCGAGGCTCCACATCACGTTCAAAGGATGCACCCTCTCGAGCAGATCATTGGTGAGCTTGATCAAAGGGTAACTCGTTCACATGCCCATTTCACTAATGTTGCCTTTGTTGCTTCTTTCGAGCCCTTAGATGTTAGTCATGCACTTTCTGACTCTAGTTGGATCAATGCCATGCATGAGGAACTTGAAAATTTTGAGAGAAACCAAGTCTGGACTTTAGTTGATTTTACTGAAACTTTTGCACCTGTTGCTCGCCTTGAGGCCATTAGGATTTTGCTTGCCTTTGCGACATCCCGGGGATTCAAACTCTATCAAATGGATGTCAAAAGTGCTTTTCTTAATGGCTTCATAGGTGAAGATGTTTATGTAAAACAACCCCCTGGTTTTGAAAACCCCAAGTACCCACATAAAGTCCTTAAACTTCATAAGGCTCTTTATGGACTCAAGCAGGCCCCTCGGGCTTGGTATGATAGACTTAAGTCTTTTCTGCTTGAGCGAGGGTATTTGATGGGCTCTGTTGATAAAACACTGTTTACTCTCAAGCATGGCAAAGATTTCCTCCTAGTTCAGATTTATGTGGATGATATCATCTTTGGTGGCTCTTCTCATGCTTTGGTTGCCGAGTTTGCAGATACCATGAGCAGGGAATTTGAAATGTCAATGATGGGTGAACTCACCTTTTTCCTTGGTTTGCAAATCAAGCAAAGCAAACAAGGTACTTTCGTCCACGAGACAAAGTACACCAAGGACCTGCTCAAGAAGTTCGACATGTCCGATGCGAAGCCCCTCGCCACTCCAATGGCTACTTCTGTAGCATTGGACCCTGACGAAAATGGAGAAGCCATAGATCAGAAGGAGTTCCGGAGCATGATCGGCTCCCTCCTCTACTTGACTGCCACGAGGCCGGACATACACTTCGCAGTGTGTCTGTGCGCTCGTTTTCAGGCTTCACCACGAGCTTCGCACCGCCAAGCGGTAAAGCGCATTCTAAGGTATCTCAAACACACCCTTGAATTTGGCATAAGGTATTCAGCATCTTCGTCTTTATGACTTCGAGGTTATTCCGATGCGGATTTTGCTGGGTGTAGAATTGATAGGAAGAGTACCTCTGGTACTTGTCATTTTCTGGGTACATCTCTGGTTTGCCGGTCTTTCCGCAAACAGTCTAGTGTTGCACAATCGACGGCTGAGGCCGAATATGTTGCTGTAGCTAGCTGTTGCTCTCAGATTTTGTGGATGGTTTCCACTTTGCGGGATTTCGGGTTAGATTATAAGAGTGTTCCACTTTTCTGTGATAACACTAGTGCTATTTGTATTGCAAACAACCCGGTTCAGCACTCCAGAACCAAACACATTGATGTACGGTATCACTTTCTCAGAGATCACAATGAGAAGGGTGATATTGAACTTCAATATGTTGATACCCAACACCAGCTTGCCGACATTTTTACAAAACCCCTCGATGCTTCTCGATTTGCTTACTTGCGTGGGGAACTTGGCATTTGTCACCCTTACGGCATTTTGTGAGGGGGAGCTGTTTTAGATGGATGTGCCTTTGTCTAATTGTGTTGACATTGCATTTACATATTTTGCACTTATATGCCTGCTTATAATTCATGAAATCATGTCAGCTCAGCTCTTGTTAATTCATCTGGAACATTCATGTGCATGGTGTTTTATTTTCAAAATCAAATCGTGCTCACTGCTTAGTCTTGAATCTAGCATGTTTAAGCAGGACTGCTTTAGCTATCTTTTATCTGCTTGATAGCAAGACACATTTCTTTGGATGCTAAAAATTGCAACTTGAAAAATTGTTCTCAATTTTCATGGATATTCATAAAGTACCAAACAATTGGTTCACTTGGTTAAAATCAAAAAAAAAATTCCATGATTTGCATGCTTTAAGTTAAAAGATCCAGGTGGGTTTGTTTGTCGCACTACCCTATTCTAGACTGCTTACCATTGCACATTGGTCTGAACTGGAATAGCGTAGTGTATGCCAAAATCTATACCTTAAGCTTCTTATGGCTTTCATGCCTAGGCTTGGCCAGATTGGAAAGTATAAGGTGGACAAACAAATAACCCCTGGCACTAAGAAAAGAACAACAAAATTCATTGATTATCAAGTTTGCTTTTCAAGCTCCATTTGAATTGGACTTGTCTGTCTAGAGTAGAAATTGACGAGCTTTGCGCAGTCCTTGCTTTTCCTTGTCTAGTTTCCTTGACTAAGTGGTGATGCTTTTATTTCAAAAATGATCAAATCACATGCTTCATCATGTTTTTAGAGACTATTAATTTGAGCTGAGCACATGATCATTGGTATTAATGTTGGCATATTTTTGCTTCATATGTCTTTGCAATTCTGCTCATTTCGAAGCTTTGCATCTTTTACATGCTCCTTGATGCTTGCATTGCCAAAGGGGGAGAAATTCCTAAAAAAAGGGGGAGAAGATTCTTTGCTGCCAAAGGGAAAACTTAACTCAGGGGGAGTTTTTATTGCCGAAGGGGCTTTTTTGCTCTTTTTGCTCTTTTCTGAGTTTTTATGGTCACTTGTGTGCTGAAAGTTTTTAAATTTTCTTGAACTTGGATTTAGTTGTCAATGCACTCATCAAGGGGGAGATTGAGAAACCAAGGGTTGGTTTCAGTGTTTGTGATGAGTGATTGACAAGATTTTTACCCTCTGTTCGAAGGGTACCTCCGAAGGTGTTCGGAGGAGGGTACCTCCGGAGGGGTTTCGGACGTGGTACCTCCGAAGGGTGTTCGGAGGTGGTTTTACCGAAGGGTGTTCGGTGTTTGCTTGCTGCAGCTGTGCAGCGGAGTGTGCTTGTCGGAGGGGTCCGACAGTACACGATGACTGGGTGTGTACCGAAGGGGCTTCGGTACTTTGGGCGGTACACCAGAGTGTGTGCTGGAGGTTGCTAACCCAGAGAGGTCTCCGGAGTACCGGATACACTTGTCTGCTTGTCTGTGGTACGCAGGGACTTCGGAGGCGACGGACAAGGTTCGCAGCAGGTGAACCTGGGTCAAGTGGGAGGCTTGATGCCAGGGGAGCAGGGAGCTCCGTCACGGTGGTTGCGAAGGTGGTCCGGGTCGGTCCTCGGGTCGAGGCGCGCCAGGTGAAGGCAGAGAGTGCGGAGCGTGGCTCCGGCTAAAGGTACTCCGAGACAAAGTCCTCGGAGGCGAGGCACTTCGAAGGTACTCCGAATGGAGTGACTTCGGAGTTGGTGGATCAAGTCCTCTGCGGAGGCAAGGAATTCGAAGTGTGCTCCGGAGGGAGACATTCGAAGGTACCCGACGAAGGTCTCAGAAGTCGAGGCGCATCGAAGGCATGGACCGGGTGAGGCTCGTCGAGGAGTGTGCTCTGGGAGAGGCACTGCGACGAAGGGCTCATGGAATGCTTCATGCGGAGGCCTTGGACGAAGGAGGGACTTCGAAGGGTGGTACTCCGAAGGTGGGGCTTCGGAGGGTGGAAGGCTTCGGAGCAAGGCTATCTCCAGAGCAAGGTTGACTTGAGGTGCTTCGGCCTGCATGGCTTCGGTACACGGACTGACGGAGTTCGAGCTGGGAGTAGCTGCGAAGCCGTGGTGGTCCACTCCGGAGGTGTTGGTGCGAAGGCCCAAGGGCTTTGACGGCTTCGGCTCAAAACCGTCACTGTATCGAAGGCTATCTTCGGCGAAGCGAAGGCCATCTGGCTTCAGGCTTCTCACCGAAGCTACCGCACCCTCGCGTGCGAAGGGAGGATTCAAGAAGGTCAAAGACTGCAAAGGCTGACACTGTCTGTTCTGTAAAAGGCTGACACTGTCCCCTCTGCAAAGCTGACAGAGAAGCCTCCAGAATAAAGGTGGACTACCTTTTGTACCCCTTAGTTCTGTAGAGTCAAAATCAATGTAAACCCTAGGGGTAGTGTAGTCATTTCCTTTGGGTGAACTGTGGGCTATAAATATGGGGGCTCGGTAGGTAACATTAAACACTTTGAGCATTTACTGTTGAGCTCCTGTAGTCACATACCTCGCTGTATTCATCCAGAGTTCAATTTATTTGTGTTCCTTGTTTAAGCGGCGAAGCCCTGCTTCTTTGTGCTTTTTGCTTGAGCTCGCAGTACATACCTCGCTAGTTATAGTGCACCGAAGCCTGTCTAGGCGAAGGTTGACTTTATGCGAAGTGTGTTTTTCAGCGTGCTGTCGCTCTGTGTAACTTGAGGCAAGTCCTCACAGCTTACTAGCGAAGCCCTGATCGAGGCCCGTTTTTGTTTCTTGTGTCGAAGCCCTTAGCGGAGTCCGTGTGTGTGCGTGTAGACCTTCGCGTACGAAGCACAGCACCAGTTGCTGTTGCCAAGTATCTGGTTGAAGTCCTCAGAGGGCAGTCCACTCTTGCGAAGGGTGAAGTGCGAAGCCTGCTCGAAGCACCCTGTGTGCGGAGCCTGCACTGACTTAGCAGAGTAGATTTTTGAGGGTTGTTATTAGAGCGAAGTCTTCTTGGCTTCGAACTTTAGCTCCTGCGAAGCCTGTGTTCGGAGCTGTCGAAGTAACTCCGAACCTAACCTTCGAAGGTTGTGTTCGAAGCCAGTTCCGCAGAAGACAGAATCAAACCGAAGGCTAGTTTTTAGCTCGAAATTTTAAAAGCTCCCATTCACCCCCCCTCTGGTCGCCGTTTCCGGTCCAACACTCTGCTTTAGACGAATCTTCGAAAAAATCCTTCCCAAGACTCAGCCCCAACGGAGAAATCATAACGAAGGTTATTGTAAAAGATGACAAAGACTATTCTTTCCAGTTTGACAAAGATTTGCCTCCAGAAATCGCTACTTCGTTAGAAAAAGTAGTTGAAGAAAATTTGGATGTCTTTGCTTGGTCTGATGAATACATTCCGGGAGTCAGTCGAGATATCATTGAGCATAGCTTGCTTGTGAACCCGAGGGTTCAACCTGTTCAGCAAGGACTTCGGAAGTTATCCATAGAAAGGGCCATCCTTGCTAAAGCAGAAGTGGAGAAATTACTGAAGGCTGGGATCATCAGAGAAGTAGCTGAAATGGAGTGGTTAGCTAATCCGGTCTTCGTTAGGAAAAAATCCTCCGGGAAGTGGCGCATGTGTATTGATTTTATATCTTTGAATAAAGCATGCCCACGTGACCCCTATCCCATGCCCCGAATTGATCAATTAGTTGATTCCACTGCTGGTTCAGAGTTATTAAGCTTCCTCGACGTGCATTCTGTCTATCATCAAATCTGGTTTAAGCGCGAAGATGAAATCAAAATAAGCTTTGTAACTCTTTCGGGAGTCTTCTGCTATGTAAGAATGCCTTTTGGCTTAAGAAATGCCGGGGCAACCTTTTCGAGGTTAATTGCTAAAGCTCTAGGTCATCAAATAAGCCACAATGTAGAAGCATATATGGATGATATTGTAATAAAGAGTGCTTTAAAGCACCAACATAGCCTAGACTTAGCAGAAACATTTGAGAGCCTTCGGGCATATGGAGTCCGTCTCAACCCCGAAAAATGTATCTTCGGTGCTCAGGCTAGGAAGTTGCTAGGATATCTAGTTTCGAGTAGAGGGATTGAAGCTAGCCCTACTCAAATAACTGCATTGCAAAGGATGGCTCCACCGGAAAATTTAAAGTAGGTACAAAAGCTGTCTGGCCATCTAGCAGCACTTAGTAGATTTCTAGCAAGATCCGCAGAACGAAGCTTGCCTATTTTCAAAGCATTGAAAGGGTCCGAAGATTTTGCACGGACACCGGAGTGTCCAAAGAGTTTTGATGATATTAAAAATTATCTCAGCAACCTCGCTACACTCACTGTGCCCGTTGCAGATGAAACCCTACACCTCTATCTTGCAGCTACTAGCTCGGCTGTCAGTGCAGTCCTTGTCAGAAAAGTTGATTTCAATGGGAAGTTGGTGCAGAATCCAGTCTATTTTGTATCCGAAGCCTTATCCGGAGCAAAAACAAGATATTCCGAGCTTGAGAAGTTCACTTATGCTCTGATAATGGCTTCAAGGAAATTACAACATTATTTTCTAGCACATAATGTAATTGTACCAACTTCATATCCTTTGGGAGATATGCTCCGAAGCAAAGATTCTACGGGAAGAATTGGAAAATGGGCTATTGAGATAGCACCCTTCGGCATCTCCTTCGTAGCAAGGATAGCAATCAAGTCGCAAGTGGTGGCAGATTTTGTAGTAGAGTGGACTCCATCTGCAATATGGGCTCTGGAGAAATCAAATGAAGGAATTTGGACCATATACTCCGACGGTGCTTTTCAAGCGTCTGGAGCAGGCATCGGAGTAGTAATAATTTCACCTTCAGGGCAAAGAGCAATGTACTCCGCAAGGCTCAACTTTAAGTCCACCAATAATATAGCGAAGTATGAAGGAATTTTGTTAGGACTTTGAAAAGCATGTGCTTTGGGTGCTACAAGAGTGGTTATTAAAACAGATTCTCAAATTATATCAGGGCACGTTGATCAAAGTTTTCAAGTCCGTCATCCGCAGCTCGCAAAATATTTGGAAGAGATCCGTAAGATTGAAGCAGCATTCAAAGGGATTTCCATCCAAAGTATACCAAGAGCTGAAAATGTGCAAGCTGATACATTAGCAAAAGCTACAGCCGGAGCTATGGACATTCTAGAAGGAGCCTTTTACAAAGAGCTGACTTTGCCTTCGGTGCCACAAATTCCTCCTGTGGACACTCTTTGCATTCCAAGCACCGACTATCGGAGTTCAATCATGGAGTTATTGCAAGGTGAAGCAAATTTGTCTGAAGGGCCACAACTTTCGAGGCTGAAGCTAAGAGTTCAGAATTATCATGTAATCAATGGTATTCTCTAAAAGGCCGGAGTGTGTTCCCCCCTACTCCGATGTATATCTCAAGCCGAAGGTCAAGAGATACTCTGAGAAATTCATGAAGGCCTTTGTGGTAGTCATCTACCCCCCGGGATTTAACAGGAAAAACACTTCGCGAGGGGCTTTATTGGCCTACAATAGTGGCTGATGCAGAGAGCTTAGTCCACACTTGCCAAGGTTGTCAATGGATGAGAAGACGAAGTCATCGTCCGCCAATGACTCTTCAAGTCATTGCTCTAGTTTGGCCCATGGCCAGATGGGGCATGGATCTCATTGGCCCCTTCCCAGTAGCAAAAGGAAATCTAAAATTCGAGTGGTAGCAATTGAGTATTTTTCCAAGTGGGTCGAAGCAGAACCCCTCACAGCTATCACTTCGAATAATGTACAAAAGTTCTTTTGGAAGAATATTATATGCAGATTCAGAGTACCTCGACAGCTCATAATCGACAATGTGACACAATTTGATGTAGAGCCCTTTAGGAAGTTTTGCGAAGATCTTCGCATACAAATATGCTTTGCAGCTGTGCGCAATCCTCAGTATAACGAAGCCATCGAAAGGGCTAATGGTAATATTATGTCAGGGCTGAATCGAAGAAAAGTAGGGTTAGCAAAGGGGTTGTGGACCGAAAAACTCCCGAAGATTTTATGGTCCATTCGGACCACTCAAACAAGGTCCACAGGTTTTACTTCTTTCAGATTATTATTCGGAGATGAAACTATGACACCGACAGAGCTTAAAGGAGGATCTCTTCGCACCACCAAACCTGAAATAGAAGGAGAATGGCAAGCTTCACTTGATTTAACATAAGAGACAAGGCTTCGAGCTGTGGCTAATTTATCGAAATATCAACAACAAACGAAGACTTGGTATGACCCGAAGGTTAAGCTCAATGAACTTAAACCAGGTCACTTAGTGTTGCGAAGCGTAATAGCACCAGGGAAATTAGGAAATAAGTGGGAAGGTCCATATATCATTCTACGTTCAGGATGCCCTGGTTCTTTTAAACTAGCTAATTTAGAAGGCGAAGAGTTAAAGCATGCCTGGCATGCAGAGCACTTAAAGCGATAATTCGCATAGAGGCTCCTTGTAATCATCCGTAAACACCTTCTGAATAAATAAAGTTCATGGTTTAGATAATGCCTACCTCTCAAACACTTCATACTTCTAGTCGACACACTGGAGGAACGAAGTTGGTTGTGAGGGAAGTGTCATTCATTTAAACCAATTTTGCGGACTTCGAACCACTGGTTCGAAGCTTCCGACGAGGTGGGAAAGTCACAGAAAAATGGATTCCAAGCCACTGGCTTGAAAGCATCCATAAAAAGAGTCCTAGGAGACCAAATGATACGGCTTCCAGGATTCGTCTTGAAAGCATCCGTAAAAAGAGTCCAAGGAGACCACTATTCGAATTCTGAACCACTGGTTTGATAGCATTCGTAAAAAAGAGCCGAAGGAGGCCAAACAAAACAGCTTTTGAGCTAATAGCTTAGAATGTCTGTAAAAAGAGTCCAAAGCGACCAATTGTTTTGGATGCTAAGGTATCCGAAAAAAGAGTCCGAAGTGACTACATTCAAACAAAAAGGTACTAAGTTACCAGTTTTTAGACTCCAAGTAGTCGAAGACATTTTTTGAGATTTTAGTCAATCTCTAAGTTTTTAAGGGGCTCCGAGCTTCCAAAATTGTACTCCTAACTAAAGTTATTTTCGTTGCCCGTAACCACCTTTGACGAATTTCGAAGTGGCTTACGCCCAATGAGGTGCTGTGAAGTAGGGAGACAATTTTGAAACTTTAATCTTTATTATTCAAATAGATTACATTACATCATGAAAAGTTTGTATCTATACCGAGAAGGAAACGAAGACCTTGTAGGACCGAAAGTAACGACCAGAGGGGGGTGAATGGGCGCCTAAAAAATTCTTTTGAATCAATGGCCTGCTCCCAACACCCAACACACCTCAACAGATGTAGCAGGGAAAAGTAAATAGATCAACAGAACCTAAAATGATCTAGCCTAAAAACGACCGGTGTCCTAAACAAAGAAACACCAACACAGTGCTTAAAGGCATATTAACAGAGCATTTACAACATGGACGAGCCAAGCCTCACAAAAATAGATCATCACAGAGATTTAACATGAGTGCACGTAAAGCGAGGAATCTTACTGTTCTAGATTTGTCTCCTGTTTGGTACTTGACAAAGCCTGCCTCGAAGTACACAGTATCGAAGCCGAAGCCTGATGTGACCATGTCGAAGTCTGCTTAGCAGACTGCCGAAGTCTGCTTTGGAAGCGTTGAAGCCTGACCGTTCAGACTGCAGCCTTCGAAGTGAAGACCAACGAACTGAAACAACAAAATAAAATTCGAAGTGCGCGCTGCTATTCACACTATACCCTTCGGAGCCCACCTACACACCGAAGCCTACTTCGGCTTCGTAAAAACTTCGGAGCCCACCGAAGTTTCCTTCAACTTTAACACGTCTCGGAGATCACAAAAAGAAACACCGAACCCAACAGCTCTTCAGCGAAGTTAGACTTCATCTTTGAAGTCCACAACTGATATGCCCACACCGACCACACCATCAAGTATACCGACTACATCGAGCAAGATGGAACAATCATCAAGTCAAGCTGAACCAGCTCATGTCTTCGATGGACCAATTACTCGTAACCGAGCTAAACAGCTACAACAAGAGGTGCACACGCTACTTTGTGAAATTCCATTTATTAATGAGAATTATATACTTCCTAAGTCGTGCATGTTGCTATTACTCAGGTTCACCAAGGAGGATGACAAGGACATGCCGAGACTGAACCAGAGAGGAGAACTACGTCGAACTAGTTCGGCATGGCAGAACTATCATGAAGAAATAGTCATATCTCTTGATTCATAAAAGCTGTGAAGGTCCATGAGTACTTGTTGGAAATGTGTTGAAGTCAACTTTCTAATGCCACTAAGTTTCGAGTGCTTTAGAGCTTCCAACTTGGCAGCTGAGTGCTTTTGGTGCAGACTGTTCAGAAGATCAATAGTCAGCCTGATATCCAAGTTTTCCATGAGAAACTGTATCGCTCTACAATATTTCGTGAAGCATGCTACACATGGTGTGAAAGGTTATCAAATTAGCTTTCCAACGCATCTGGTCCCGCATCTTTTGGATGTTCCTAGGTGGAGTTATGATTAAAACATTGAAGACCACTCGGAAGGCCAGAAGACAAGCGGGAGATTGACGACCACTGCATGAATGATCAAACCCGTTGCCTTCCACCTTCCCACGTGGATCTTTCAGTTCACATATATTTTTAGAGACTAGTTATTAGTATAAATACCCCTTATTTGTAAGCCAAGAAAAAAACTTTTGATGAATTAAGATTATTCCAGTGATATTTGCAGCCAAGCTGCTTGAGTGTCTTACTCAACTCTTGTTCTTCCTTGTTCTTCTTGAACTTGTGGAGAGATCTCTCTGAGATCCACTAATTCGTGCTCTGTGGGTTCCAGTACGGCTGCCCCGTCTTGTGTGGATTAGATCCGGTTGTGGTTCTGCGGTCGTTCGGAGATCGAGTCGAAGTCTTCGCGGTTTCGGTGTCTCTGTCCCCGTCGCTTGGTCGCATCCAACCTTGGCCAGGTGTAAAGCCTTTTACCCCGCTGAATTTTTTCAGCAAGTTATCCCCATTACCAAAACCTACTGTCGTGAAGATCGGGCCAATTCGCCGAGCCGATTCGGTGCGTATCAAGTGGTATCAGAGCTATCGTTGTCACGGTAGGTTCATTTTTTTCCACCCACCCTCCCACCCGTTTCAATCTGTTACAGTTTTCACCATCCACATATTCATCCCTGTGTTTATCTTTTACATATATTTGTTTGTCCTATAGTCCAAAGCCTAAAAAAATACCTATAGCCCTTTTGACGGTACTGTTATCTTGTGTTTGTGTTATTCCAGTTGCTAGTCACCACCGTTTACATATATATCTTTTGTAATCAACACCCCTGTTAGTGTTATAAAAAAAGAGAGTCAAAAAAAAGAAGAAAGAAAGAATACAGTAAAAAAAGGGAGAGAGCACAAGTGAAAAGATTCTAAAAAAAATTTTGTGTTACGGTTGGTTGCTGAAATTTTCAGTTTTCATATCCAAGTTGGTGGTAATCTTGATAGCAGCAATTTTTTTATCTTTTGAGCACATCTTTTTCACTTGATTGGCAGTACTGTAGGCCTCCTTGTTCAGCCACCTATAGCTCCACCAAAACCCTAAACTGAGACTTTCGATTTGAAATCCATACGACCTCTTTACCACCTCTGTTGAAGCTGTCACACCAGCACCACCACAGTTCTTGAGATCAGGCAAGAACTTGGGTAAGTAGGAGGTGAGATCGAGTGTGTCCACATATTTTTTTCCTCTTTCCACATTTTCCCCTTTTTTTCTTGCTGCTCCTAACATGGCAGACTCAGATTCAAGTGTTCATGGTGGATGCCATGGTGATAGGGAACCCCCTGTCTCACGGGATGAGATGCGTCGCATGGCTGATTCACTCATGGAGGCCATGGGCAGGCTGCTCGATGAGCGTCTTCCCGTGGCTGGAGGACGTAGAGCACGTCGTGATCAAGAAGACCGGCATCGAGCGGAGTCCGGTGATGAGAATTCTGGTTTCGGCCATGGATTCAATCGTTTCGGAGATGGCCCTAAAGGATCTGTTGGTGGTCGCCATGCTGATTTTAATAATTACCATGGTGGGCGTCGCGCACATAGGCATAATGTTGATGGTCGCCGCGTGCATTTTGAAGACGAAGAGTTTGAAGATTAAGATCATGACGAAGGATCTCATGATGATGAAAATCCTTTCGGTCAATGTGGCAGGTTTGATCGGCGTCATCATCGCCGACCGACTGATTTTGAAGAAAGGGAATACCATCGTGGTCATCGTCCTCATGACAACCCAGATAACATCGCTCGTGTCAAGTTGAGTATTCCAAAGTTTACTGGAAAGGAGAATCCTGATGAATTTCTTGAATGGGCTGAGCAGTGTGATCAAATATTCCGAGTACATAATCTTTCAGCTCAGCGCCGTGTGAATCTTGCTTCGGCGGAACTCTCTGGATACGCTCTCACTTGGTGGAACCAAGTGCAGGAGAATCAACGTGATTTGGGACGCGGATATATCAATACATGGGAGGAGATGAAGCAAGTGATGAGAAGGTGATTCGTGCCATCTAGCTATCAGCGTGATCTCAGGAACCGGTTGCAAATGTTAAAGCATGGGAAGAGATCAGTTGATGAGTATTTCAAGGAGATGGAGCTACTGTTGGTGCGGGCTGGAATAAGAGAAGATGCAGAGTCAACAATGGCAAGATTTCTAGGAGGTCTTAATGAAGAAATTTCTGGTTTTGTGGAGATGTTTCCATATCGTACCTTGCAGGATCTTGTTGATCAAGCTATGCGAACAGAGCAGAAGATTCAGCAAGAGTCACGTGGCAAATATTATGGCAGTCATTCTATTGCTGCCCCATGGCGCAAATAGCAGGCGAGTACTTCCTATGGTGGTGGACGATCTCAAGGCGCTGCAGCCAAGTTTTCTCAATCATTTGTTCCATCGAAGATGGCAGCCTCCACAGCATCATCACCAACAACTCAGCAGTGACCCGCTGCAAGTTCAGTAGCCCAAAGCAATGTCTCGGGAGCTACATCTTATTCTCGAAGCAGAGAAATTGTATGCCATAAATGCCACGGTCGTGGGCACATTGCTGCACAATGCCCAAGCAAGAGTACCATGTTGTTGAATGAGAAAGGTGAATGGGAGTCCGAGAGTGATCCGGAAGATGCTGGACCGATATGTGATGAAGAAACTGAGGAGGAAAGGAATGAGATCTAGCCTGAAGAAGGAGAACATAATTGCTTTATTTCTCTACGAGTGCTTAGTGTAACAGCAGAAAAGGCAGACAATGGGCAACGACATAATTTGTTCCATACCCGTGGGCTAATCAAAGATAAGGTGTGTCGCATCATCGTTGATAATGGCAGCTGCAACAATATTGCTAGCCAAGAATTTGTGGATAGATTGGGACTGAAAACACGGCGTCATCCTAGTCCATACAAGATGCAGTGGCTTAATGATTGTGGTGCACTGCGTGTCAGTCATACTATGACGGTACCATTCTCTGTTGGTAAATACAATGATCATGTGGAGTGCGACGTGGTGCCTATGCAAGCCTGCCAGTTGCTGCTCAGTCGACCATGGCTATATGATCGTGATGTTCAGATTCTTGGATGGACCAACAAGCTGTCTTTTGTGTACAAAGGCGAGCGAATTTCCTTGCTTCCTTTGACACCGGAAGAAATTTTGAAGGATGATATCAGGAAGAAACAGCGCGAGAGCGAGCACCACTTGCGAGTGAGCCACAAAAATAGTAAGAAAGAGTGTCCACAGCCAAATCAAACCCCACAGCTGCAACGAACCCAGAAACCGGGAAAAGAGGGTTTCGTAATGATGGCTAGGAAGGGGGATATCAAAGAATTGAGTGAACCCGATGCCATGTTCTTTGTACTTATGTACAAGGACACTTTTCTTTCTACTAATGCCTTACCCTCTACCCTACCGAGTACTATTTTGAATGTCTTGCAGGAATATGAAGATGTCCTTCCGGACGAAGTACCACAAGGACTGCCACCTAAGAGAGGGATCGAGCCTCAAATCGACTTGGTTCCTGGTGCGTCACTTCCAAACAGGGCTGCATACCGCACCAACCCAGAGGAGACAAAAGAAATTCAACGCCAAGTGGAGGAATTGATGAAAAAAGGATATGTACAGGAAAGTCTTTCCCCTTGTGCTGTCTCTGTTCTTTTAGTGCCTAAGAAAGATGGGTCTTGGAGAATGTGTGTGGATTGCCGCGCAATTAACAACATCACAGTAAGATATAGGCATACCATTCCTCGCTTAGATGATATGCTTGATGAACTTAGTGGTGCTATTTTTTTTCACTAAAATTGATTTAAGAAGTGGCTATCATCAGATTCGTATGAAAGGAGATGAGTGGAAAACAACCTTTAAAACAAAGTTTGGATTGTATGAATGGTTAGTGATGCCCTTCGGTTTAACCAATGCACCTAGTACATTTATGCGATTAATGAATCATGTGCTTAGAACTTTCATTGGTAAATTTGTTGTGGTTTATTTTGATGACATCCTAATCTACATCAAGACTCTTGAAGAACATGTTGCACATATCCAGAGCGTGCTTGCTGTCCTGCGTGAACAAAAATTGTACGCTAACCTTGAGAAGTGCACCTTCTGCACCGACAAGGTAGTTTTCCTTGGTTTTGTTATTTCAGGACAAGGCGTGGAGGTGGATGCTGAGAAAGTAAAAGCTGTACACGAATGGACGCCACCACAGAATGTGAGCCAAGTGAGAAGCTTCCTTGGACTAGCTGGTTTCTACCGACGATTTGTGAAAGATTTCAGCACAATCGCTGCTCCAATCAATGAGCTGACCAAGAAAGACGTACATTTCAAGTGGGGAGAAGCACAACAAAAGGCTTTTGAATAATTAAAGACGAAGCTCACAACAGCCCCAGTCCTTGCACTTCCAGATTTCAACAAGGCATTTGAAATTGAATGTGATGCAAGTGGAGTTGGGATTGGAGGCGTGCTGATGCAGGAAAAGAGACCAATTGCATTCTTCAGTGAAAAGCTAAGTGGTCCAACTTTGAATTATTCAGTTTATGATAAAGAATTATATGCTCTTGTTCGAAGTATGGAAACTTGGCAACACTACCTTTATCCTAAAGAATTTGTGATACATTCAGACCATGAATCATTGAAACATCTTAAGGGACAACTAAAACTGAATAAACGACATGCTAAGTGGAGTGAATTTATTGAGTCCTTTCCTTATATTGTCAAATATAAGAAAAGTCAAGACAATATTGTAGCTGATGCTTTATCTCGACGACATGCTTTGGTCACACAACTTGATGCTAAAATTCTCGGCTTGGAAAGTATAAAGGAATTATATGCCACTGATTCGTACTTTGCTGAACCATATGCCAAGTGTGGTAATGACAAAGGATGGGAAAAGTATCATGTGCATGATGGATTTTTATTTCGCGCTAACAAACTTTGTATTCCAGATTGCTCTGTTCGAATTTTACTTGTGCAGGAAGCTCATGCAGGTGGACTTATGGGCCATTTTGGAGCCAAGAAGACGGAGCAAGTGCTGACCGACCATTTCTTTTGGCCAAAACTGAGACGAGATGTAGAGAGACATGTTCTTCGCTGCGAAAACTGCCACAAAGCTAAGTCTCGTCTGAACCCTCATGGTTTATATACTCCTCTTCCTATTCCTAATGCACCTTGGGAGGACATTTCAATGGATTTTGTTCTTGGGTTACCACGGACCAAAAGGGGAAAGGATTCAATTTTTGTCGTGGTTGATCGTTTCAGCAAAATGGCACATTTTATTCCTTGCCACAAGAGCGACGATGCTTCCCATATTGCTGAATTATTTTTCAGGGAAATTGTGCGACTACATGGAGTACCACGTACCATTGTGTCAGATCGTGACACCAAGTTCTTAAGCTACTTTTGGAAGACATTGTGGGGCAAACTTGGGACAAGACTGCTGTTCTCCACAACATGTCATCCACAAACGGACGGCCAAACTGAAGTTGTGAATCGCAGACTATCAATGTTGCTGCGAGCTGCCCTTAAGAAAAACCTAAAACTATGGGAAGAAAGCTTGCCACATGTTGAGTTTGCATACAATCGGGCAGTACACTCGACCACCAGATTTTGTCCATTTGAAATTGTATATGGATTCAAACCCACTGCTCCCATAGATCTTTTGTCTTTACCCATGCAGGAACGTGTGAACTTCAACGCAAGCAGCCGAGCTGAATTTGTCAAGAACATTTATGATAGAGCTCGGGCCAATATTGAAAGAATGACCAAGAAGTATGAGAAGCACGCTAACAAGGGTCGCAAGAAGGTATTATTCGTACCAGGGGACTTGGTTTGGGTGCACCTTCGGAAGGATCGTTTTCTAGAGCTGCGCAAGAGCAAGTTGCAACCCCGGGCTGACGGACCATTCAAAGTTCTACGCAAGATCAACGACAACGCTTATGAAATTGATCTGCCAAGTACTTATGGTGTGAGTACCAGTTTTAATGTGTCCGACCTCTCTCCATTCTTTGGATTGGACGAGTCGAGGACGACTCTTTTTCAAGGGGGGGAGGATGATATGCCCACACCGACCACACCATCAAGTATACCGACTACATCAAGCAAGATGGAACAATCATCAAGTCAAGCTGAACCAGCTCATGTCTTCGATGGACCAATTACTCGTAATCGAGCTAAACAGCTACAACAAGAGGTGCACACGCTACTTTGTGAAATTCCATCTATTAATGAGAATTATATACTTCCTAAGTCGTGCATGTTGCTATTACTCAGTTCACCAAGGAGGATGACAAGGACATGTCGAGACTGAACCAGAGAGGAGAACTACATCGAACCAGTTCGGCATGGCAGAACTGTCATGAAGAAACAGTCATATCTCTTGATTCATAAAAGCTGTGAAGGTCCATGAGTACTTGTTGGAAAGGTGTTGAAGTCAACTTTCTAATTCCACTAAGTTCCGAGTGCTTTAGAGCTTCCAACTTGGCAGCTGAGTGCTTTTGGTGCAGACTGTTCAGAAGATCAATAGTTAGCCTGATATCCAAGTTTTCCGTGAGAAACTGTATCACTCTACAATATTTCGTGAAGCATGCTACACATGGTGTGAAAGGTTATCAAATTAGCTTTCCAACGCATCTGGTCCCGCGTCTTTTGGATGTTCCTAGGTGGATTTATGATTAAAACATTGAAGACCACTCGGAAGGCCAGAAGACAAGCGGGAGATTGACGACCACTGCATGAATGATCAAACCCGTTGGCCTTCCACCTTCCCACGTGGATATTTCAGTTCACATATATTTTTAGAGACTAGTTATTAGTATAAATACCCCTTATTTGTAAGCCAAGAAAAAATCTTTTGATGAATTAAGATTATTCCAGTGATATTTGCAGCCGAGCTGCTTGAGTGTCTTACTCAACCCTTGTTCTTCCTTGTTCTTCTTGAACTTGTGGAGAGATCTCTCTGAGATCCACTAATTCTTGCTCTGCGGGTTCCTAGTACGGCTGCCCCGTCTTGTGTGGATTAGCTCCGGTTGTGGTTCTGCGGTCGTTTGGAGATCGAGTCGAAGTCTTCGTGGTTTCGGTGTCTCTCTCCCCGTCGCTTGGTCGCATCCAACCTTGGCCAGGTGTAAAGCCTTTTACCCCGCTGAATTTTTTTCAGCAAGTTATCCCCATTACCAAAACCTACTGTCGTGAAGATCGGGCCAATTCGCCGAGCCGATTCGGTGCGTATCAACAACCAAACTGCAAAGGTCTCATGCAGACTGCTATCGTGGCTCTACTGGTACGCCGAAGCCTCAACCGAAAAACACTACTCAGAAAAACATGTCAGCCTTCGCTCGGTTAAAAGAAACAAACAAAATGCCGAACACCTTAAAGAAATTCACGCCAACAAAACACTGCTCAAAGCTTCTACAATACGCTTTCCCGTGCAAAGCTGCTGCCACGACTATAGCAATAAACAACTGAATAAAATCGGCAAATCCCTTGAAAATCCTGTCATGAGCGAGAAACAAGCAGCCCGTTGCCTATATGTTGTGCAGAGCCTAGCTACAACAGAGCTAGGTGCCAACCTATTCGCTGCTTCACTTGCTTGCGTAGGAAATTAAATGCATACAACTGCTGCTAGCCAAACTGCTAGCAACAGGCTACTGCCTAGCTTCTGCAGATGCGTTAGCTAGCTGTAGCCTAGTGCAAAGCTTATGGATAGACTATGCTGCTGCCTTGCTATAGGCAAGCTATGCTATCTACCCAATAAAAACCAGCAACTAGAGAATAAACACACGAAGAGAAAACGCATGCGACGACGGAAAAACTCAGAACAGATGAATAAAAATAGGCACACAAAATGAGGCAACAATAAACAAATCTACAGCGTGACGTCTGATGGCTGAGAATGGAAGAATAAAACCTGATTCAGTGACTTTTGATGAGCCAACATCGCAAATCCTGTTGAACTTGTGAAGAACAGAAAAACACACGAAAGCGGCGGCGCTCACAAGAAGATGAACTCTGATTTTTAATTAAAGTGAGTTGACCCTAACCCTAGGGATTGGGGCCCTATTTATAGGCAGCCCAATAGACTAAGAAAATACCAAAAGACCCTTAGGGTTTTTTACAGACGCTGAAATAAATGGAAAAGACCAAACTGCCCTTAGGATATTTTACAGACTCGACTGAATGACTATGGGCATAAGGACAAAATAGTAAACTCCTATTTACAGATGACTTATCCGGAAGCTAAGCTTTCGTAGTGACTACGGCTTCACTTCTGGACTGGTCCGTTCCAAGATCAGCGGTCGTTAGTTTTGTGCCGAAACTGACAAGCGTCCACCAGCTTTGCACCAGGTACCCGGATTGGGCCGGCCCGACTCCGTAGCTCTCTCAGCCCGGCAATCGCTCGTCGCCCGTGTACCTGAGTCAATCCTAGTCAACAACCCAATGGATCCTCTGCTGCTCCTAGCCCATGTACCCGGATTGGGCTAGCCCGACTTCGCGGCCCCACTGCCCGACAGTCGCTCGCTGCCCGTGTACCTGAGTCACACGCGGCCCAAACACAGTAGATCTTCTCTCTATTTTTTAAGTCCTCTTTGACTACCATTGACAATGACTCATCACATCTGGCGCCATGAGGCCCACGCTCTTCAGCATGGCTCCTCAGACCTCTTCGATCCCTAGAACTACCGCTAAAATTAGAATGACTAGTTCCGGAGCCGGGAGTTTTAATAACTTTACATTTAACTCTTCTCTCTCCTTTCGAAGCTCGGAAATCCTTTTGTTCCTGCTGAAGTTCAGCCCAAGTTTGATGTCGCTCGGGGCTTCTTTCCCAGCTTCGAAGTGGTTCAGGGTTTTTCTTTACTTATTCGTCAGCAGTATTTTCTTCTTCGGACCATTCAATGTCTTCAGAAGATGAAGTTTCCAAGTTAACTTCTTTTTCCTCCTCTTTAATGTAAGATAATATATCTTTGCATATTTCGGAAGCAATTACACCGAAGCTTTCTCGAGGAATCAAAAATTGAGGGTGTTTGTGAGGTCTTAAGGTTTTGAAGGTAGCCCATAGTAGGCGAAGTTCTTCGTTAACCTCTAGCACTTAGAGATCATCCATAAAAGGTAAGAAAGCCTAAAAATATTTCCAAATAAATCTTTTCATTCATAAAAGATAAAAGCATAAATTTTTACATATCCGGAGCTCTAAAAAAACTAGACCTTCGGGTCTGGTGGGGGCTGGCTGCTCGAAGATTGCGACCGCGCTTGCTTCTGGCGAAGTCCTTCATCAATCCAAGCCTTGATCGTTGATCGACCTTCGGCTCTCCAAGATGCTTGGAAGGCTTGCCAAGCTGCAGCTACGTCATCGGAAGGGTTTAAGAGCCGGTTGTCGTCGAAAGTAATGGGAGCCGCCCCTGAGTCCGGTGCTACAGATAGCCCTAGATCTTCGTAGTAGCGAAGTACTCCGAGATCAGCTACCTGGCTAGAGATTTCTCCATACCGAATACCCACCGTCTTCATCATCTTCGCTGCTGCTTGGATCATTTTCAATCTTCGAAGTAGAGGGACGTCGCCAGTTGAAGGTAAGGTCCAAGAAGTACCAAAATATTCCAAGACACTCTGAAGGTTGTCCATGGTCTCTAAAGCTACCTTCTCAGACTTCACCCCGTCTTCGAACAAAATATCCCTTGATGAAGACAGTTCATCTATCAAAGAAGATAGCCTGGCTGCCTCCGTAACCAAGGAATTCTTCTGACCGAGCAAGTTGTTGGCCTCTTCCATTAACTTCGCCTGCTCCTCCTGGAGCTTGACCAGCTTGGCCCCCGTGGTCGCTTGCTCCGTTCATAGTTTTTTTACTTCAACCCGAAGCATGATTTGTTCGGCTTCAAGCTTCCGATTAGCAGCTTCCAGACTAAGTCTGGCTTTCCTTTCCGCTGCTACCATCTCATCCAAGCTGGAAGTTTGAATTTTGGAGCTGTCAAGACTCCCTTGGAGGGCAGTTATCTTCTCCTTAAGATGATTGCATTCCCGCTCGTTAGAAACAACCACAGCTTGAGCCAAGACTATTTGCTGCGAAGGAAAAAGCAATGTGAGTAAATTATTTACAAGTTGAAACTAACTCTGTTATTGTAGATACTTCGTACCTGGTATGCTGCCTGCTCCAAGGATGCATCTAACTTCGACCCCTCGGCTTCCCCAAGTATAGCCACCAAGTCAGTCTCCCCGACTTCGTGATTAGCTTGAGCCAAAGGCTCTAGCAGAGTCCGAAGCCCGGTCCTTCGCTCTAGAAAAAGAGCTAGAAGGGGGAGCACTGACAAGGCTCTTTGATCGTCTTCATTGGGAGAAGGGCCAGAGCACAACGCCGCATCCCTGGAGACCTCGGTGGATTGGCCCCCTTCCATGGACTGGCCTCCGTCTGTAGATTCTGATGGGGTTAATCCAGAGTTCGGAGTAGGAAAAGGATCCACCTTCCCTTTACCTTTTCTGGGCCCCATTTTTATAACCTCTTCCGGAATTGACTTCGGAGATGTCGAGGTTTCAGGCGCATTCTTCGTGGCAGAGGTCATCTCCATGGGGATTGACCCTGCAAAATCAAATGCATTATATATTGAATAATTTTGTAGGACACGAAAAGAAAGGAAAACTACTCTACTCAGGCTTACCTTCGACATTTTGTTGACGGACAAGTATGGGACTGCTCGGAGGCTCGAATGCCTTTTCTAAGTCCTCTTCAGAGTTAGAGTTTGTGACCGAAGGATTAGCTGCTGAGATCTCTCCCAGAACAGCAGTTATCACTTCGTCCAGAGCCAAAGCTGGATCATTCACTACCTCAACTCCACCTTCAGCGGCAGGGGCCTCTTGGCCAGGCAGGACATTCGAAGCCTCTCCCTGCTCGAGGTTGTCTTGCGTAGTCAGCACGGCCGCTGTGTCACCTTTAGCCAGAACCTCGACATTTGCCTGCACCTCTTCATCTTCGGTAATAAGGTCTATTAAGACCCTTTGCATTTATTTGTATCCTTCATCTTCAGATGAATCCGGAGACGAAGTAGTTGACTTTTAAGGGGCCACGTACTTTGGTTTATGGGCCAACTTCTTCACGGGAGTCTTGGCTAGGGCCAAAGTCCTAGCTTCAGGTTTCCTCTTCTTCGGACTAGGCTCAGAAGTGCTCTAGTTCAGAAGAGAAGGAGCGACAACTCCGAGTACGCTCCATACCTGGTTGAATCGCTCCCAACTGCCTACCAGTTTCACCCTCCATTCTTTCTCAGCGAGGGTAGGTGCTTTGAGGATCTTTTCCGAAGCCCTTACTACTTGCTCCGAAGTCAAGGAGGCTTGTGGAGCTGAAAGATAAGTTTTTATCTGTTATATCATTTTTTATGAAATTATCATATATGAAACATTCTGCAGTTTTCGAAGTTACCTACAGAGCTCGAAGAGATTTTTCAGAGTCCACCCTTTGGATCCTTTTCAACGTTAACAGGCCAGTTGGTCATCAGAGGCAGAATCTGGAGCCCGATGAACTCCTCCGCTAAGTCCCGCATGCTCATGCGGCGACTTATTGCTTGTAGCAGATTGAGGCAAGCTTCGAGCTGGCCGGGGTCTGGATGAACTTCAGCTTTCCTTCAGAAATGTATGCCTTGCAAAGGCCCGACCAAACTGCTATCCGCTCCCACTTCAGCGTAAAACCACCGAGGAATCCAATCTGTGTACCATCTGGCGTTGATGGCCTTGGCTAGAAATCGAGCTTGATACTCGCCTCGGAGCCTGAAGTTGATGCTGCCGAAGGCAACTATGATCTTCTCTCCTCTAGAGCCCTGGTAGGTCTTCGGCTGGCAGGAGGCCTTGTGAAGCGCTGCGAAGATTTCTGCTCTTCCTTCGCAACCTTCGGCTCACAATGCCCACTCGAAGATTGCAAGACGCACTATGGCGTTCGGAGAGAGTTGAGGAAGGGTGACGTGGAAAAGCTCCAATACCTCCGATAAGAAGTTCACTGCTGGAAGCCCTAACCCCGCCTCGAAGAAGGCTTTGAAAACAACCACTTCTCCCGGCCGAGGTGAGGGGATCGCTTCCTGACCAGGTGCACAGATCTTGACTCCCGGAGTAATCTTCCCTGCAACTGCTGCTGCGATCGTCTTCTTCTTGCAGGTTGATGGCCCCAATTTGTAGGATTGGTCCGAGTACTTGGAGGAAGCCGGGAGGAGGTCATGGGGGACGGCTTGTGGGGGATTCCCCGCAGGTGCTGCCACTGCTGCCGCCGCCATGGCCTGCTGCCTGGCCAAGGTCGAGGCAGTTCTGGGAGCCTTGAAGCTTGTCTTCACCATCGAGCAGAACAAGAAGCTTGGAACTAGAGCTCTAGAGGCTAGATGAGGGATTGCGTGAGAACAGTGGGAAAAGTATCTCGAATGTCTCTTACTCCTCTATTTATAGCCTGAACTCACGATTTTTTACCATTCATACTCGACGTTCCGTCTTCTGTACCGTTATTATTTCCGAAATTAAAGCAATGTTATAGCTTCTTTTGAAAGGAAAAAGATAACGGCCATTTTTCTGAGTCTAACAGTCTCTTCAGCTTCGTAGAAATTGACTTCGGAGCTGTTTGAATAAGACCTTCGCTTGGAAATCGATTCAAAGTTTCTAAATTTTTGAATACTTCCAAGGTTGATAAATTTTATTAACCCCTACGCATGATTATTTTTCTTGTGTATACTGCTCTCCTAACTTTACAGATCACTCGGAGAAGTGTATTCGAGGGGCTACTGTTGGGGGAAAATACTTCATCCTCAGGGTCTCTACATCAATAAGACAAAGCCAATCTACTAAACTGAAGTTCCAGTATTAACTTCGGCTTAGTATATGATCAAGCTTGAAGAATCCATGCGAACTTCTGTTCGGAGTATGACTTCGAAGGTTGAATCTTCAGAGAGCTTATCTACCAGCGAGGATGGAAGACTTATCTTCTTTCTGATTAGATTAGTCTTTTACCATTTTAACCCTATTAGGGGTAACGAATAGTTTCCACTATGTCGGTTGTAATTGAGGGGTAAAAAGGTCTTTTCCTTAAGATTTTTACCTATAAATACCCCCCTTCTTACCATTTAATAAGGATGGAATACTCAGTTATTCAATACTCAACTTCGAACTACTTTGAGCTATTATCCAATTCAGAGGCTTGAAATAGTCCGCTTTACAAACACTTCGTTTGTTCGTTCTTAATCTCCGAAAACCTGTTAGCGTAATCTTTTACGCCAACACTATGCTAGATAGACTAGTACACTTCATGGAGGCTAGGAACACGCACTCAATGACAAGAGGCATGGAGATGGAGACCGCCATGTGAAGAAGGTCATGCTATGTCACAGTTAATATGATTGCCTGTGATGCTTTCTTATGTTCATGTTATACTATTCTTGCATGTTTCGTGTGCGTTAGGGACATTACCATGCTAGAATAGTTTTCCCTCAAAAAATTAATTATTGATGATCTTTCCAATAGCTGCACCCACCAAGGATCTTGCTCATCGATAGTGGGTCTGCCAAAGCAGGGTGCTATCTTTTATCTTGACTAGTTGGGGCAGAAGTCAGATTTCTGCACGCATAGTATTCATTTGCTTAACGGGGCTATCGAAACAGTTTTGGGCCTTAGAGCATAGAGTTGGCGTAGAGCATATGATGCTTCTCCAACGACAAGAGTCACATATGATGTGATTAGCAAAGTGTTTCTTACCTATGCGACCTAGCTTCTAGCAGTGATGCCAAAGCTCACTAGGAGTTAGAGTGAATATGGATCTTGCGCCACTATTAGTCATTAGAGGGAAAGTGACTGGTTTTAAAATAGTGGAACATCTTTTATTGGATAGAAGATAAACATTGCATAGTGTCGAACCTTGCATTTAATCTTTTGTTGATCATGATACATACTACTCCTTATGTTAAGAGCACTCCAGTTTTTAATTTGCGATCTATTCTTGAACCTGAGAAATTATTTGGAACAAACTTTATGGATTGGTATCAAAATTTGAGACTCATTCTTAAACAAGAGAAAAAGGATTACATTCTAGAGGAACATCACCCCGATGAACCAGAAGAGGATGCTTATGCAGCAGACAAGCGTGCTTATGAGAAACATGCTAGTGATTCCGTGGATCTCAGCTACCTGATGCTTGCCTGCATGTCCTCTGAGTTTCAGAAACAATATGTGGAACATGATGCCTACGATATGATCATGGGTCTTAAGGGCATGTTTTAGAACCAGGCAAGGGCTTAGAGATACAATGTGTCTAAAGCCTTGTTTAGGAGTAGGCTGGCTAGAGGGAACCCAGTGAGTCCCCATGTGATCAGGATGATTGGTTACATTGAGACTCTAGAGAGACTGGGTTCCCCACTCGATCTATACCTGGCTATTGAGGTCATTCTCCAGTCGCTCCCACTGAGCTTTGAGTCATTCATCATAAATTCTAACATGGTTGGACTAGAGAATACATTAGACGAGTTGCATGGGATGCTAAAAACTACCGAGGAGAGTATCAGGAAATCTCCAAATCATGTGATGATGGTTCAGAAGGAGGGCAAAAAAAGAAAGAGAAAGGGCAAGGCTAAGACTATAGATTCAATCTCTAGTGCGAAGTCTAAACCGGTTGGAAAGTCCAAGTCGGGTCCTACTGGCTCTGACGTGTGCCACCACTGCCGCAAACCTGGGCATTGGAAGCGCAATTGCAAGGTGTACCTAGAAGAGCAGAAGAAAAAGAAGGTAAGTGTGACTTCCACTTCAAGTATTAATGTTATTTAAATTAATCTTGCTACTCGTCTAAATGATTCATGGGTATTTGATATCGGATCAATGATTCATCTTGAAAATCATTGCAGGGGATGAGTACAGTAAGAAAGTGTGCAAGTGGTGAGCTGGATGTCTGCGTCGAGAATGGTGCAAAGGTTGCAGCGTTGGCCGTCGGCGTTTATTCACTATCGCTACCATCAGGACTAGTTTTGTAGTTGAATAATTGTTATTTCATTCCCGCCTTAGGAAGAAACATTATCTCTTCTTCATGTTTAGAGGAAGATGGTTTTGAAATCGTAATAAAGAACAAGTGTTGTTCAATATTTTCGAATGGCATGCTCTATGGTGTTTGTCCATTAGTGAATGGATTATATATTCTGAGTCTTGAAGATGCATGCATTTATAACATTAGTACTAAGAAATAATGACTCAATGATTTACCTAGGCCTGGCATTGTCGTTTGGGTCATATAAATAAGTAGCGCGTGCAAAAGCTCCATAGTGATGGACTTTTGGAGTCATTTAATTTGGAATCATATGACACATGCGAGTCTTGCTTACTTGGCAAAATGACAAATACGTATTTCACTAGACAGAGTGAGAGGGCGAGTGAGCTATTGGCCATAGTACATATTGATGTGTGTGGTCCAATGAGTCACACGGCTAGGAATGGTTTTCGGTACTTTATCACTTTTACCGATGACTTTAGTAGATATGACTATGTTTACTTGATGAGGCATAAGAGGGAATCCTTCAAAAAGTTCAAGGAGTTCCAAAATGAAGTACAAAATCATACAGGAAAGACAATTAAATTTCTACGATCTGATTATGGGGGTGAATATTTGAGCCATGAGTTTAGTGATCATCTAAAGCAGTGTGGAATTGTTCCACAGCAGACTCCACTCGGCACACCCCAATGGAATGGAGTATTCGAGCAGAGGAATTATACCTTGTTGGACATGGTTCGGTCTATGATGAGTCATGTTGATCTTCCATTATCCTTTTGAGGACTCAATCTAGAAACCGCAGCTTTCACGATAAATAGAGTTCCATCTAAGTCAGTAGAGAAGACACCATATGAGATGTGGTCTAGGAGGCATCTCAGTTTGTCTTTTCTAAAGATTTGAGGATGTGAGGCATATGTTAAACGTTTGACGTCTGACAAGCTCACTCATAAGTCTGACAAGTGCTTCTTTTTGGGGTATCCTAGGGAAACAAAAGGATACTATTTTGTATAATAGAGAAGAGGGCAAAGTGTTTGTCGCTCAGAATGGTGTATTCCTTGAGAAAGAGTTTCTCTCAAAAGGAGTTAGTGGGAGGACTGTGCATCTCAAAGAGGTTCGAGAGCCATTGGAAAATGTTCTAGATCCCGCTAAACAACAACAGAATGCGCAAGGTGTTGTAGAGCCTATTGTGCATGCGCCAGCCCCACGGAGGTCTGAGAGGGTGAGCCATGCCCCGGAGAGGTTCATGTTTTTGACCATCGGGCATCGCGACGTGTTGTTGTTGGACAACGACGAGCCCAAGACCTATGCGGAAGCAGTGATGGGACCAGACTCTAAGAAATGGCTTGGAGCCATTGTATCCGAGTTGAAGTCCATGCGAGAAAACCAAACTTGGTTGATCCACCCGATGGTGTAAAAACTATTAATTGTAAATGGATCTTCAAGAAAAAGATAGACGCTGATGGAAATGTTCACATCTATAAGGCACAATTGGTGGCGAAAGGTTTTAGATAGATTCAAGTTGTTGATTATGATGAAAAGTTTTCGCCTGTCGCTATGCTTAAGTCTATTCGGATCATCCTAGCAATTGGCGCATTTTATGATTATGAGATATGGAAAATGGATATCAAGATGACTTTCCTGAATGGGAACCTAGGTGAGGATGTGTACATGACATAGCAGAAGGTCTTGACGATCCGGGAAATGCTGGGAAAGTTTGTAAGTTGCAGAAGTCCATTTATGGATTGAAGAAAGCTTCTTGGAGTTGGAATCTTCACTTTGATGAGGTAGTCAAAGGGTTTGGCTTCATCGAGAACGAATAAGAGCCTTGTGTTTACAAGAAGGCTAGTGGGAGCTCACTTATGTTTCTGGTCTTATATGTGGATGACATATTATTGATCAGAAATGTCATTCCTTTGTTAAATGCTGTCAAGACTTCACTAAAAAATAGTTTTTCGATGAAAGATCTTAGAGAGATAGCATACATTCTAGGCATAAAGATCTATACAGATAGATCAAAATGGTTAATTGATTTAAGTCAGAGTGTGTAAATTTACAAGGTTTTGAAATGGTTCAAAATGCAGAATTCTAAGAAGGGTTTTCTGCCAATGTCACATGGTATTTCTCTTAGTAAGACTCAATGTGCTACGACACCTGATGAGATAGAGAAGATGAGTGTGATCCCATATGCCTCTGCAATTGGATCCATCATGTATGCCATGTTATGTACATACCTAGACGTGTCACATGCTCTAAGTGTTACGAGTAGGTACCAATCGAACCCGGGTGAAAATCACCGGGCAGTAGTAAAGAGTATCATCAAGTACTTGAGGACTGAGGAAATGTTCCTAGTGTACGGTGGTGAAGAGGAGCTTGTTGTAAGTGATTACACCAATGCTAGCTTTCAGACCGATAAAGATGATTCTCGATCACAGTGGAATGTGCTGGTGCCGTTCCCAGCATTCGACGCAAGACCACCAAGACAAGGGGTGCCGCCTGTGTCATATGCCATCGCTAGGAATATACTGTTAGACCTTGTGCCGACAAGGGGGCACCCGAAGGCATCCCTCTTGGGTATCATCGGACGGCGTATTACGACGCATAGCCCTACAACTATGAGGGACAGTATGGGAGCAATGTTGTCCGATAGGAGCAATATCAACAGGCTCCCACACCCAGCCAATATCCGACACCGGTGTATCAAGAAGATGAATTGGTGAATCGAATTGCGGATGTCATTAGAGATTAGTTTGGGTTCAATCCCAAAAAAAGACGTAAATGTATCGATGGTCATATCTAGAATGGTTCGATCGAGTGCCGCTGCCTGGCTGATACAAGGTGCCCGATTTCACCAAATTTTTGGGACAGGACTTGATCTCCATGTAACGCCCTGAATTTTATCAGGCGTTAAAAATAAAATAAAGTAATTAATAAATGAATTGTTGGGGGAGATAATCCCGATAACAGTAGGGGAGCATAGAGGCTTGTACGGCCCCAAAGGAAGACCACGGCCGGAAGACCCGAAGCCCTACATCGGAGGTGCCCAGACCTCCGAACGACGAAGCCGAAAGCCTTCGGAGGCCCCGAGACGTACCAGAGGAGTCTAGGGGAGGAGTGACCAGCCAGGTGCCGGAGGCCACCCTTCGGGAGGAACCGACACTCCGAAGGAAGGCCGTATGCCAGGAAGACCTAGTCAAGGCCGTAGGGGGACAAGATCATGATCGTCTGCGCCGTGTCGGGCGGCCTTTGCAGCGCCCAACAAGGCTGATACGCTATCAGATTGCATCGTCCTGTCTGTACTATGTAACGTTTGTTTTGTCTGTACCGCTGACCAATGCCGGACCGAATGGCAGCTGGGGGTTGCGGGAACCCGACTCTTCAGAGCGGGCCACCCTATAAATACCCCTCAACTGTAGTTGTAATACACACGATCCAAGAATACAGAGCACACAACATTTCATTACTCCCATCCACTAAGAAAACCTGCTGATTCAATCCGTCGTTCCAACAGTTGGCACCGTCCGTGGGGATCCTAGTTCGAGAAGCTAGCATCCTCTACATCCAGTCACCAAAGCATGTCGGGTCGGAAGGGCGTGAGCACGGTTCCTCTGAGACGGTCAGCCCGCACCACCGGAGTCGAGCCCACCCCAGTCACCGTTCCCAACCAGCCAGTCGTCGCGTCCGTCGGGGCGCCTGTCATGGAGCCAACCCAGTCCCCGGAGGGGACGCCGGAGGTTTGGGGCCCTGTTGGCGTTCCGGAGCCAGCTTCCATCAATCCCGCGGGGCTCCAGGAGGTGCCGTCGGAGGTGCACCCTCCGAGCGGGCCCTCGGTGGTGGCCCTCCGAACTGACTACGTTCGTTCGCAAGATCTTGAAACCGCCCCAGGAGGAAGCGGGAGTCAGGCCGATGCTCTGGCCGCCGAGAATGCACGGCTGAAGGCGGAACTAGCCCAATGGCGCCAGGAGGCGTCGCTCCGTCCTCCTGAGC
The DNA here is from genome assembly GCA_019279435.1 of Zizania palustris. Lineage (NCBI taxonomy): Eukaryota > Viridiplantae > Streptophyta > Magnoliopsida > Poales > Poaceae > Zizania > Zizania palustris. The sequence goes on along the minus strand of JAAALK010000080.1, from coordinate 46,610,728 downwards.
CCTCCCGCGCTACGAGGGTCGTGGCCGTAGCCCGGAGCGATGATGAAGATCAAGTGGAGGAAGAAAACGCGTCATACGACGAGGAGTCTCCCCTACACCCAGATCTTCAGAGGGTGCGCTTCGGCTCGAAGTTTCGCGCCGCCAAGCTTCCCAAGTACTCCGGGGACTCTAACCCCGAAGAGTTCTCCCGCTCGAACGCTCTAGCGATAGAAGCGTCCGGGGGGAGCCGGGACACTATGGCTAAATGCTTCCCTCTGGCGCTCGAGGGGATCGCCCTCCAGTGGTTCTGGTCGCTCCGGCCTGGGACCATCTGTTCGTGGGGCCAGCTGAGGAAGAAATTCATCAACAACTTTCAGGGAACCTTCGTGGCCCATATGTCCACCGGAAGTCTCTTCCAAGTGAAGCAGCAACCCGGAGAGACTTTGCGGCAATACTCCCAGCGCTTTGCGCACACCAAGGCCCAGATCAAGGGGCTTTCGGCTTCCTTAGTCATAGACGCTTCCTGGGAAGGCGTCACCCACCCGGGCCTCCTCGACAAGCTCCATCGGAAGCCTATCTCCTCGGTGACACAGCTCATGACGTACTTCGAAGAGTACGCCCGGTCCGAGGAAGGCCAGATACGCCGACAGGCGATGATAGTCCCTGTCCAAGCCTCAAGCGCCAAGGCGTACGAAGTCCTATCGGACCTCGACCGAGGAGCCCGCCCTGCTCCTGACTTCCGCCGCCAAGACTCCGGCCGGCAAGACTCCGTTCACTGAGACTCCCGGCGAGGCCGGAAGCACCTTCGGGGGAGGTCCTCAGCATCACCCCTCGAGTCCCCGCTAAGCACCAGCACACGACCGGCGGAGGCCGCTACACCGGGGCCAGGGCTCCGTCACGAGCGCCCTCCGGAGGGGCCACACTTTACTACAGCATCCACGGCAAAAACTGGAGCCACGACACCGACTCCTGTCGGACCATCCTCACCCTCTGGAACGACTACCTCGAGCGAAATGCCACCGCGGTTCCATCGACAAGGGAATCCCTGTACCTCGCCCAGAAGCAGTCCAGGTGGTCAGGCGCCGTGACGAGCCAGAGGTCCTGGGCCTAGCCCCGAAGTTCGGCTAGGCCCAGGCTCCCAAACTCGAAGATGCGCCGGATCGGGGGAAACGGGTGGTCCTTCCCATATCTGGAGGAGGGGCCCTAGGAGCCCTGTCCAAGCACCAGCGGCGAGACTATGTTTGGGAGGTCGAGCATATCGACACGTCCAGCCCCTCCGTGCTCCCTGAGTGGTCCCATGTTCCCATCTCCTTCACCGCCGAAGATGTCGCCAGAGTCAAGTTCCCGCATGCCGACCCCCTCTTCATCTCCGCAGATATCGCTGGAGTCGAGGTGCGTCGCATCCTGGTCGATGGAGGAAGCTCTGCTGACATCATTTTCGTACATGCCTTCAATCAGCTATGTCTCTCTTGGAAGCACCTGCTGCCAGCTTCCTGACCACTCCAGGGCTTCGCGGGCCCCCCGCTCGACGCCCTGGGCCAGATCATGCTGGAGGTGACCTTCGGAGACTCCCCCCTCCGACGATGCGAGGAAATCCTCTTCGACGTAGTCGACGCTCCATAAGTCTACAACGCCATCTTCGGGAGGGGGATGCTCAACCGCTTTGGTGCCATCGCCCACCACAACTACTTGTGCCTCAAGATGTTGACCCCGGGAGGGGTGCTGTCGATCCTAGGCGACCAGGCCACGGCCCGTCTGGTCGAATACGGCCACTCGGCGCCGCTGGAGCCACGCCAGATTCACAGCGTCCGCGAAGGCGCGGAAGGGGTCAGCCTCCCCAGCGCCGGAGACTCTGTGCCGAAGGGGCGCCCGGTCAAGCCTCTCCCGGAGGGGGGAGATCATCACGAAGATCTTGATCCAAGACGGGAAGGAGCGCCCGATCCGGTTTGGAGGAGGCCTAGAGCCGGAGGTGTCGGAACAGCTCGAGGAAATCATCCACAACAACCTTGACATCTTCGCGTGGTCCGGCGAAGATATCCCGAGCGTTGACCGCTCAATCATTGAGCATTCACTGGCGATCGACCCAAAAGCTCGGCCGGTGCGCCAGGGCCTCCGAAAACTCTCCCTCGAGCGGGCCGAGCTTGCCAAGGCCAAGACTGAGAAGCTGCTTCGAGCGGGGGTCATTCGAGAAGTGAGTCACACTGAGTGGTTGTCTAATCCAGTGTTTGTCCAAAAGAAAACATCTGGCAAATGGCGCATGTGTATCGACTTGACTTCTCTAAATAAAGCTTGCTCTCGTGACCCCTACCCCATGCCTCGCATTGATCAGTTAGTTGATTCCTTTGCCGGTGCTGAGCTCCTCAGTTTCCTCGATGCTTATTCAGGATACCACCAGATCTGGATGAAGCCCGAAGATCAGGTCGAGACAATCTTCGTTACCCCTTCGGGAGTATTTTGCTACGTTCGAATGCCTTTCGGTCTCCGCAACGCCGGAGCTACTTTCTCGAGACTGATATCCAAGGCTCTGGGCCATCAGATAGGCCGTAACATCGAAGCATATATGGATGATATTGTCATTAAAAGTACCACCAAAGATCGGCATAGTGCAGACATAGCTGAGACCTTCGACAGCCTTCGGCGATGTGGAATCCGCCTTAATCCGGAAAAATGTGTTTTCGGAGCGCGCGCTGGGAAGCTGCTCGGATATCTGGTCTCTAAATGAGGTATTGAAGCCAGCCCAATGCAAGTCAGCGCGTTGCAGAACATGTCCCCCCTCAGAATTTGAAGCAAGCGCAGAAGCTAGCCGGGCGCTTAGCCGCCCTTGGCCGATTTCTGGCAAGATCGGCTGAAAAAAGCCTACCCATCTTCAAGGCACTTAGGGGCTCTAAAATTTCGAGTGGACCCCCGAATGTTAGAGCTGCTTCGATCAAATAAAGGATTACCTCTCCGGCCTCGTAGCCCTCACCACACCTCAAGCCGGCAGTCCTCTTCTGGTCTACCTCGCTGCCTCTGGGAGCACGGCAAGTGCGGCCCTGATCCAAGAAGAAGAACTCGGCGGGAAGTTGGTGCAGCGCCCCGTCTACTTCATCTCCGAAGCCCTCTCCAGAGCCAAAACATGGTACTCCGAGCTCGAGAAGGTGGCATACGCTCTTGTCATGGCATCCCGGAAGCTTCGACACTACTTCTTGGCTCATGATATCATTATTCCCACCGCATACCCGCTGGGCGACATGTTCTGAAACAAGGATGCCACCGACCGCATCGGGAAGTGGGTGGTAGAGCTGGCCCCATTCGGGATCTCCTTCATTGCCCGAACTGCCATCAAGTCTCAAATCCTCGCCGACTTCGTTGCTGAATGGACGTCCGCGGCTGATCACGCCGGCACCGAAGTAGGCGAGGGAGTCTGGACCGTCTATTCGGACGGTGCCTACCAGGCTTTGGGGGTTGGGGCCGGAGCAGTTATTGTCTCCCCCTCCAGCCAGCGGGCCTCGTACTCCGCTCGGCTAAACTTCAAGGCTACCAACAATATCGCCGAGTACAAAGGAGTCCTATTGGGTCTCCGCAAGGCGCATGCGCTCGGAGCCGCCCGCATCGTGGTCAAGACCGATTCTCAAGTCGTCGTCGGGCATATAGACAAGAGTTTCTAGGCTCGGCACCCAGACCTCGCCTCCTACCTCGAAGCCATTCGAAAGTTCGAAGCATCCTTTAAGGGGATATCTGTTCAAAGCATCCCAAGAAGCGAAAACTGCCAAGCCGACGCCCTCGCTAAAGCGGGAGCCAGCGGCCAAGCCATGCCGCCGGGCGCCTTCTTCGAAGAAATTACCCAACCTTCGGTGCTCCTCCACGACGAGGCATCAGCCCCCGCACCATCCGAACCCCCAGCGTCACCACGGCCAGCCCCAGTTCTCTGCACGGTCAGCAATGATTGGCGGGAGCCCATCCTACGAACACTCGGTGGCGACACGGACGACCAGCCCAGTCCGGATCAAGCGCGGCTCCAACTCCGCGCTAGGTCTTTCCAAGTCATTGATGGCATCTTATACAAGTCAGGGGTATGTTCCCCGCTGCTCCGATGCATCTCTCACTCGGACGATATAGCCATGCTCCGATAAATCCACGAGGGGCTGTGTGGCAGCCATTTGGCACCTCGGGAACTTGCCGGGAAAGCTCTCCGGCAGGGAGTGTACTGGCCCATGATCGTCGCCGATGCCGAAGACCTGGTTCGTACTTGCCAAGGGTGCTAGTGGATGGGGCAGCGGAGTCACAGGCCCTCGGTCAGCCTACAGCTCATCCCACCTGTGTGGCCTTTGACTTGCTGGGGAATAGATCTCATTAGGCCATTCCCTAGGGCAAGAGGCAATCTGCGCTTCGCTGTTGTCGCCATTGAGTATTTCTCCAAATGGGTCAAAGCCGAGCCGCTGACTTCCATCACATCCCGAACTGTCCAGAAATTCTTCTGGAGAATATCGTTTGCCGCTTCGGAGTGCCCAGGCAGCTCACACTGGACAATGGCACGTAGTTCGATGCTGGGGCTTTCAGAGCATTCTGCGAAGAATTGGGAGTCAAGCTCTGCTTCACAGCAGTTCAGCACCCACAGTCAATTGGGGCTGTTGAATGGGCTAACGGGCATATACTCTCGGGCCTCAATAAACGCATCATGGGCTTAGCCAAGGGATTATGGCCTGAAGAGCTACCGAAGATCCTGTGGTATATTCGGACCACCCCTTCCCGAGCTACCGGGTTCACCCCGTTCCGGCTCCTATTTGGCGACGAAGCAATGACCCCAACGGAGCTTCGAGCTGGTTCGCTGCGGATCACAGTAGCCGCGACCGATCAAGAGCGCACTGTCTCCCTCGACCTTACGGAGGAAACACGGCTCCGAGCCATCACCAATCTTTCACAATACCAGACGTAGACGAAGGCGTGGTATGACCCCAAGGTCAAGCGCAATGAGTTCCAGCCAGGCCACCTTGTCCTGCGCGCGGTGGCCACTCCAACAAAGCTAGGCAACAAGTGGGAAGGCCCGTACATCGTGACCGGCTCCGGGCGACCGGGATCCTACCGTCTAGCTACCTTGGAAGGCGAGGACCTGAAACACACTTGGCACGCGGAGCACCTGAAGCATTATTTTGCATAATTTCATTAGTGTATTCCGATACTGGCCGATGCCGACTACTGTTGTATTCAACCTTCAATTCAATAAACTATCAGGTGAACGTTTTTTACCAAAGTGAACGCACTGCGGTACCAAAGCATAGTTTCACCAAACGAATCGACTTCCGAGCTCCGGCTCGATGCACCCTAAATCGGTTTCCGAGCTCTGGCTCGACGCGCCCTAAATCGGCTTCCGAGCTCCGGCTCGATGCGCCCTAAATCAGCTTCCGAGCTCCGGCTCGACGTTCCCTAAATCGGCTTCCGAGCTCTGGCTCGAAGCGCCCGAAACTGGGTTCTGAGCTCCGGCTCGACGCACCCTCGAATCGGCTTCCGAGCTCTGGCTCGACGCGCCCTAAATCGGTTTCCGAGCTCCGGCTCGAAGCGCCCTAAATTGGGTTCCGAGCTCCGGCTCGACGCACCCTCGAATCGGCTTCCGAGCTCCGGCTCGACGCGCCCTAAATCGGTTTCCGAGCTCCGGCTCGACGCATCCTCCAATCAGCTTCCGAGCTCCAGCTCGACGTGCCCTAAATCGGCTTCCGAGATCTGGCTCGACGTGCCCTACAATCGGCTTCCGAGCTCCTTCTCGCCCCGCCCTGCAGTTGGGTTCCGAGCTCCAGCTCGACGCACCCTCGGTTCGGGTTCCGAGCTCCGGCTCAAAGCACCCTCCGCCGTTCAATACAACTTGCTTCTCCCGCCTTCCTCGTAGCTGTTCGCGCCCAGTTGGCAAGCTGTCTACCCGCAACGGAGGGGGGGGAGGAAGGAGCAAGGAGGAAGGCTTCGATCACTTGCATCATCAATACAACATGCAGTATACAGTGTTTGTTGCGAATCAAAAGCAAGAGAGATTAAGAGAAGTCTTCATCCAAACCAAGCAGGAACCGACAGCCCTTTCGATCCGAAGAATCACTTGGGCCGGAGCCCGCCCTAGTCCGAGGCTCCGGCGCTGCTCGCGTAGACTTCTCTTTCCTCTTCTGCCTTTTCTCCTCCTTCTTTTGGGCGTGGAAGATCCTCTGGTCTTCTTGCAGTTGAGCCCAGCTGCGCAAACCTTCGCCCTCGGATGGTGCTCCGCCCGGACCAGCTTCCGCGTCGGACCAATCCACCAGTTCAGGAGACGAAGACGGAGCTCGGGGCTTTCTATCTTCTTCCTTAACAAGGCTCAGAACCCCTTGAAGAACTTCGGGGTCCGCATACCCGTCGCTACCTCAGGGAAGGACGAAGCGCGCGGGCCGATTCGCTCTCAAGGCTTCAAGAATAGCCCATCAGTGCCGAAGAGCATTGTTAGGCTCGAGTACCTCAATATCGCAATCGCAGGCGTAGACACCCTGAATAATCCCCGGAAAGCAAGTACTTTTTATTAATTGCATAGATAAGTTTATAAACTATTACAAGATGTGCAACACGGAGATCCTAAAGGAATTACACATTCGGGCCCGGTTGGCATGCCGTGGCCGAGGGCTTTGAAGGGGTCAGAGATTCGCTAGAACGAAGGGCTTCCTCCAACCAAGCCTTGATCGCCTTAGGGCCCTCGGCTTGCTAGGTCGCCTTGAGCGCTCCCCAAGATTGAGCTACCGCCGGACTCGGCGACCGGAGGTGGCTCCCCCCGAAGGCGAAGGGATGTGAGCTCGAAGACGAAGGAAGGGGGAGGCCAGACAACTCAAGGTGCTGAAGGATCCCGAAGGCGGCTACCCAGGCTGATACCTCATCGTAATTCGACACGGTGAGGCTTATCTGCCGGACGGCGGACTAGACGAACTTTAGCCGGCAGCCAAGGGGCTCCCGGTCAACGTCGAAGGCCGTACACCCGGTGCCATAGCGCGCCAGCACCCTCTGGAGAGACACCACAGTGTCGGCCGCCGTCTTCTCCCCCTAGGCGAGTGCTTCGGTCATTTCCTCGTTCCGAGCTAGGAGGTCCGCCTCGGTCCGCTCCAGCTGGAGAACTCAGGCTTCGAGAGCTTCGGCGTTGGCTGCTGCTTCCCGGAGCCTGTCCATCTCCGAGACTTGAGCCTAAAGCATGAAAACCTCTCCTTCGAGTCGCTCCGCATCCTCGGCTCAGGACCGGAGCCTCTTCGCCTCGGCTGCCCGGGCTCGAAGGGTGTCAACCTCTACCTCGAGCTCGTCCGCTCGGGCAGCCCGAGCCCGGAGCCCCTCCAGCTCAGTGACTCGAGCCTTGAGGGAATCGACCTCCACCACCCGGGCTTCGAGCGCTTCGGCTCTAGCAGCCCGGAGGCGAAGGCTTTCGATCTCCACCGCCTGCTCGCGGACCAGCCTCTCGGCGACGTCTGCTCGGCCGGAGAACTCCGCAGCGTCGTTCCCACGACGGTGACGCTCGGAAAGCAAGTCGAGCAGCGATCCCTACGCCAGCACGACCACCTGCATATAAAGTGGCGAATCAGGAAAAGGGGGCTAGGGGCTCACCAAAGGGTACTCCGAGGGAATACCTGGCCAGCGGCGTTCTCGATGGCCCGGCCGAGCTCGAGACCATCTCACAAACTAAGCTCGTCTATCACCAGAGCCTCCCACAAGCGCAGGTAGTAGTCGTGGACTGGGGCCACCCTTGACGTGAAGTCCTCGCCCTCCGCCAAGAAGGGACACAGAAGGGGCACGCTAGAGCGCGCGCCCCGCGAGCTGGAAGGCGGCCGAGGCCGAATCCCGGTCCCTTGGTCGACCATCGGAGAAGCTCCCTCGGAGACTCCCTCCGGCTCCACCCCGTCACGTGGATCCGAAGCCCCCGTCGCATTAGCAGGGACTACGGACCCCGCGTTGGCGTTATCCTCAGGAGGAATCGGGGTTGGATCGAAAGCCTGGACGGACGTACCTACTCGAAGGAAACAGAGGTTAAGAATGAAAAGGCTGGGCGCTTTGAGTAAAGGCCGGGCAAGTTCGCGTACCTTCGTCCACGGCTTCGGCGAAGGCCTCTGAAGGCCGATAGAACAGGCCATCTATCGAATTCACCGGGGAACCCGCTGCCGCCGCAGCCAGTTCGGCCTCGACATCAGCGCTTCCTTCGACAGCACCGAGGGTGTCGGCCAGCCCCCCGGTCTAGGCTATCGGTCTCCCTGCTCCCTCGAGAGCTGGCGGAGATCCCCTCCGAGGCTGGATCGCGCGGAGGGGTAGTCTTGGGGGGCGGCGCCACATCAGTAGCCGGCGCCTCCTGCCCGATCTTCGGAGCGGGCTCTGAAGGGATCGAAGGGACAGGAGCGCCCTCGGCTCTTTCGATGCTCGGCCGGTCTGGCTGGACCAGATCTGGAACCGTCAGAGGGTCCTCCGGCTCTGACCCGGCCCCTCGCTGGAATACCCCCATTCGGAGTGGGAGGCAGAGGAGTGGGCCGGGGAAAGCATCTTCGGGCCCTTCACCATCTTTTTCCTCTTTGAAGGGCGCCGAGGGGAAAGGCCGCCGTCAGGGTCGGCCACTCTCCTCTTCGAAGCGGCGCGGAGTACCTCCCCCTCCGGGAGAAGCGGAGGGGAGAGCTCGAGCGCATCCCACACACGGTTGCAACGTCCCCAAGACCCCACAAGCTCCACCCGCCATTTGTACTCGGCCGGGGTAGGAGCCCCGAGGATCTTCTCCGCCATTCGGGCCACCTCCTCGGGTGTCTTGCCGACGAGCGACCCTGTGTTCGAAGGTCAGGACCGAGCACCCTCCGAGCGCAATAAAAGCAAGTGGAGCCAAAGAGAATGCAGACACTTACCAAGCTGGCGGGAGAACTCCTTCGACGTCGCCTCGTCTTGGCTGCTTTGAAGTGACGCCGGCCACTCCTCCTTCAATGGTGGGATCTCGAGGGCCACGAACTCCTCCATCAAGTCCGCATGCTCATTCGGCGGGCGATGATTTGAAGGAGCTGGATCCTCGCGGAGACTGAACCGGCGCTGGCCTCGATGCGGGCCTCCCTCCAGAACCAAATGTGACGCGGAGGCCCGGCTAGCCCAGAGGTGAGCCCCACCCAGACATAGAACCAGCGGTTCACCCACTTGGAGTACCACCGCTCATTGATGGCCTTCGCCGGGAAGGAGTCCGCGTACCTCCTCCGGAGCTGGAAATTGATGCTCCCGAAGGCTAGCACCCGGCCGTCCTTCTTCTTCGGCTGGCAGAGGGCTTCATGCATTTGCGCAAAGACCTCCGCCCTGCCTTCACAGCCCTCGGCGCGCATGGCCCACTCGAAGACGGCGAGGCGGGCCACGACGTTCGAGGACAGTTGTGGGAGCTCTAAGTGGAAGGCGTCTAACACCCCGGCAAGGAGTTCCGAAGCAGGGAACCCTAGCCCCGCGTCGAAGAAGGCCTCGAAGACGATGACCTGGCCCACGATTTGGGGCCAAGGTGGCCCCTAGTACTTTGCTCGATGGACGCATCGGTGCTCGCCGATGGCCCAAGCTCCAGAGTCTGCTCCCGGAACCGCTCTGAAGTGGGGCGGAGCTCCCGCGAGTCGCGTGCCTCGGCCGGGGTGGAAGCAGTCGCCACCGCAGCCGCCGCTGCCGCCATCTGACGCTGCAAGAAGCGAGGATCTACCGCCGTGGCAGGGGCCCTCTTTTTCGCCATGACAAGAGGAAACAGGGAGAAGGAAGTAATGGGGGATTGGTCCCAATCTTCCGCTAGGTAAGGATAACTTGGATTGGTGGAGAATCTCGACGTTGACGATCCAAGGCTCCAGTCCGACGGATCAAAACCTTGCAATCGCTACACCACTGTCTCCGTTGGTTATCAACCACGTAGGGCGCGATTGACCTCGCCACGAAGGCTAGTTCCTACAAGAGAACCCAAGAACACAAGTAAGAACAGGAAGATACAAGTCGAATGCCAAATCACAGATGAACTATGATGAGGAGAGGTTTCACAAACGCTGATGCAGCAGCCAATCGGTCCGGTGCAGGAGCGGGATCTAAACACACAAGTGTAGATGCAAACAAAGCAAAACCTAACCCTAAAGGTGGCTGGCGTGAGTATATAAGGCGTGGGCAGCCTGTAGGAGGCGCACACGACTCGGACTATGGGCCAACACGGGCTCCAACTCAGTACAAGGTCCAACTCGGCCCAACTCTGTCACGCAGGACTGTTTCAGTCACACAGGACGACTCGGGACTCCAAATGAGGTGAAACCAACGCCAAAATATCCGTCTTCTCCTTATCTTTCCAAAAAGTCCAAGAACGCGCCAATCGGACTTTGTATGGGGAAGTTACGCCCATTTTGGTGCATGGTGGTTGGTGTAGTCCGAACCAGCGAATTCTTTACTTCAAATCATCCGTGCGACTCGCCTTCAACTCCAAGTCTCCTATTCCATCTCCCATGTTCCTAAGCAACAAAATATCACTAGTATTCAGTAGCATCCCATCCAAACAAATATTAACATAGTTGCTAAGGAAGGAATTAACCTGTAATTGAATTGTAGGTTGATGGTGCATGTGTGTATCATGTTGGTGCATGTGTGTATCATGGTGGTGCAGGCGTGTATCATGTTGGTGCATGTGTGTATCATGGTGGTGCATGTGTGTATCATGTGAAGTGATGTCCTCATCATCCTCCCCCTCTTGAATTGGAGTCGTCCTCGACTCAAGCTCATCGTCATCTCCTAAATAGGGCTTTAAATCTGAAATGTTAAATGTGGGACTAACCCCAAAAGCTGCAGGCAACTCAAGTTTATATGCATTATCATTGATCTTCTCAAGCACACGGAAAGGACCATCAGCACGGGGCATCAATTATGCTTTCTCAAATCAGGAAAATGATCCTTGCGCAAGTGCAACCAAACAAGATCACCCGGTTCAAATGTTATCTCTTTTCTACCCTTACTACCATAAGCACGATATTTCTCATTCATTTTCTCTATGTTTGCTTTAGTAGTTTCATGCATCTTAAGTAATAATTCAGCACGTGTAGTAGCATCAAAATTCAGTTTTTCAGATGGTGGCAATGGTAGCAAATCAATAGGAGCACGCAGATTAAAGCCATAGACCACTTGAAACGGACTTACCTTAGTAGTGGAGTGTACTGACCTATTATATGCAAACTCAATATGAGGTAGACACTCTTCCCAGAGCTTCAAGTTGGTCTTCAAAACAGCCCTCAACATGGTGGATAATGTACGGTACGCTGCACGATTAGGAAGAGACGCTCCCGGGATCAAATCAATTTGGTGCTCGATGCCGCGTATTGGTGGCAGCCCGGGTGGTATCTCAGCAGGAAAAGCATCGTTAAACCCCTGCAAAAGGTCAGTGACTGCAATAGGAACAGAGCTAGGAATGTTCGTAAGTGAAAACAACACGTTAGTGCAAAACAAGCCATATATCATGGGAGTATCATCACAAATTTCAGCAAGGTCAGTTTTAGTTGCAAGCATGACACATCCTTTCAGATTAATAACTTGTGATGAAGAAGGAGAAGCAACTTTATCTTTCTGTTGCCTCGAAGGCATTTTAGCTACTTGCTGATTTTCAGAAGGTTGTTTGCTCGTTTGTGTGTCCTTAGCATGTTTTTCTTGTTCAAATTTCACAATTTCAGTAGGAGTCATAGGAAGCAAAGTAACTTTCTTTCCTTTATACATAAATGTGTACTTATTGCTCCTACCATGGTGTGTAGCATCAGTATCATACTCCCAAGGTCTACCAAGTAATAGAGAACATGCTTGCATTGGTACCACATCAAAATCAGCAACTCCGAAGTATGTACCAATGGAAAATTTGATGTGAGCAGTTTGTGTTACCTTCACCTTACCGCTATTGTTGAACCATTGCACGTGGTAAGGGTGTGGATGCGCACGTGTGGGAAGTTGAAGCTTCGTTACCATGTCGTAGCTCACCAAATTGTTGCAACTACCACTGTCGATGATGACACGTACACGACGGTCATTGACGATGAAGAAGGTCTGAAACAGATTGTTCCATTGTGCCCGGTCGTCCTGCTCCATGTGAGTGCTCAAAACACGTTGTACAATAAGTGCTTCATGGGCGGTAGAGGCATTCGGTGTAAAAACAGCATCATCGTCGGAAGCATCGTCATCTCCTGCAATGTTAGCAGCAAGTGCATATTCATCTTCAACATCACTAGCACTTACATAGCCACCGTCTTCCGTAGCAATATAAGCCCGCTGACTAGGGCAGTCTTTCATAACGTGGCCGAATCCTTGGCATCGGTGACACTGGATCGCTGTAGAACGTACAGTAGAGGCCGCCGAGGAGGTGGGCTTGGCTGGCGCCTTGGATGCTGCAACTTTGGAGCCCTCAGGCTGGGCTGTAGATGCAGAAGGTGCTGATGTAGCCGCCGGTCGAGAGGGTGGTGGTGGTCGCTGCTGCTGCCCACTTGAGCGTGAAGTGGCACCACCAATGTTGGTCCTCATGCTGCGTTGTGGTTGTTGGCGACCCTGCAATTCTTTTTCTGCAAGTATAGCAAGGTGGAAAAGACGAGTGATAGTATTGTATTCTTTATAATCAATGATGTCCTGAATTTCACGTCTTAAACCACCATAAAAACGGGCCATTTTATCCTCATTGTCCTCCTCAATTTCAGCACGCATGGAACCTATTTGCAACTCCTGATAATACTCCTCTATCGATTTATTTCCTTGGTTTAGGCGCTGCAATTTTTTTCTCAAATCACGTTTATATGAAGGAGGAACCCATCTACCATGCATTTGCCGTTTTAACATAACCCAATTTTGTGGTTCATTGCCAACCTGAACTATTTCAGTCCACCAAAGAAGAGCATATCCAGTGAAGTCACTAGTAGCTAAGCGCACGCGGTGGCTAGCAGGAACCATGTGAGCATTAAACTTTTGTTCGACTAACAACTCCCAATCTAAATATGCATCTGGATCATAGGTTCCAGCAAAAGGAGGTACTGAAAATTTTACCTTAGAGTAGGGATCATTGTTCCTACGGTTGTCATTGTTACCTCGTGGATGGCGGTTGCGGTGGCCGTCCATACCTTGACGATTGAACTGAAAGCGATGATGTGCAGCCTCGTCAGGGTCATTGGCATTGTTCTCAGCATAGGATAGGTCGTCTTCCTCTTCAACATGGTCATCTTCCTCCTCAACATGGTCGTAGTCGGCTTGTGCAGCTGGCAAGCGTGTCTCCAAAGCAGTCATTCGGTCCACTAGGTCAGCCACAGTACGCACGAGACGTTCGATGGAGTGTTGGGTCTGTCGCTGAGACTCCAGTAGAGCACGTCGTGAGACACAGTCATTAAAATCGGATGGAGGGGTACCGTTGTTATCTGCCATGTTAGTGAAAAGACAAAACAACAAAGAATAATCCCTATGGAACGCAACTAGGTGGAGTGGTGGGTGTGTGGTGGAAGCAATCCGTCAAGCGCCTTACCCATGCTTGCAAGTGTTCTTACCACGCTGCAGTGAGGTCACCGGCCTACAGGTGAAGAACCAAGTGGAGGGTGGTGGCCGATTGCAAGATATGAACCTGTCCTGACCAAGAGAAGGTGTAGCTTGGAAGGCAAAGTGAGTAGCAAGGAATAGTGATAGTAATAACAGTTAAACCAAGTTCAATAAGTGTTCCCTAGTACTCGTAAAAGTTGCTGGCCTTAGTGCTCCCAAGGTGAAAATTCAAGCAATAGAGGGAAACTATGTGCCCAAAACTCAAGTGGAGGCAGAACAAGGTAGCAAATGACATGACCGGTTCTCTTTTGCTTCGCTACTTCTCGTTTCTTTTCTTTTCTCTTTTTTTTTTCTTTTTTTTCACTATATTTTTTTTGAACAAGGATGACAAGATATGCAACCACAAAAATTGGCACATGCAACTGAGGTGGGATATAGTTCACAGAAATTCAACAAGTTCTCTGAATGGCGTGCAAAAACTTTGACCAATTTTTTTCTTTATCTTCCTGAATTTTTTGGCAATTCTAATGAAGGCTAACAGGGGAACCCGTGTTAGGGTCAGCTCCAAATTGGGTCAAGAAGATGCTCAAAAAATTTCAGATTTTTCTGCCAAACGAGCGAAAAGTTATGCCTGTTTTACCGAAGGGGGGGTCACAAGAACTCGATGTGGAAAACCGACTAGGGTTGTGGAGGGAGGGTTTTCGGGTGGGGAAAATTTTTGAGACATAAGATCAACTACTACTCAAAAGACACAAAGGGGGGATTAAACTAGCAACAAGACTCGACCAAGAACACAAACTCAACAAAGTTAAAAACTGAAATTAAAATCGCAAGGCACAAAGGGGTTCTCGGTGGGGATTTTTTTGTGAGGGTTTTCTGGACTCTAGGTAGAAATAAAAGAAGATCGAGATTACCTAACGGGAAACCTTCGCTCTGATACCAACTAATGGGGGATTGGTCCCGATCTTCCGCTAGGTAAGGATAACTTGGATTGGTGGAGAATCTCGACGTTGATGATCCAAGGCTCCGGTCCGGCGGATCAAAACCTTGCAATCGCTACACCACTGTCTCCGTTGGTTATCAACCATGCAGGGCGCGATTGACATCGCCACGAAGGCTAGTTCCTGCAAGCGAACCCAAGAACACAAGCAAGAATAGGAAGATACAAGTCGAATGCCAAATCACAGATGAACTATGATGAGGAGAGGTTTCACAAACGCTGATGCAGCAGCCAATTGGTCCGGTGCAGGAGCGGGATCTAAACACACAAGTGTAGATGCAAACAAAGCAAAACCTAACCTTAAAGGCGGCTGGCATGAGTATATAAGGCGTGGGCAGCCTGTAGGAGGCGCACACGACTCGGACTATGGGCCAACACGGCCTCCAACTCAGTACAAGGTCCAACTCGGCCCAACTCTGTCACGCAGGACTGTTTCAGTCACACAGGACGACTCGAGACTCCAAATGAGGCGAAACCAACGCCAAAAGATCCGTCTTCTCCTTAGCTTTCCAAAAAGTCTAAGAACGCCAATCGGACTTCGTATGAGGAAGTTACGCCCATTTTGGTGCATGGTGGTTGATGTAGTCCGAACCAGCGAATTCTTGACTTCAAATCATCTGCGCGACTCGCCTTCAACTCCAACTCTCCTATTCCATCTCTGTAGGACCGAAAGTAGCGACCAGAGAGGGGGGTGAATGGGCACCTAAAAATTCTTTCGAATCAATGGCCTGCTCCCAATACCCAACGCACCTCAAAAAACTAAGCAGGAAAGTATGAACAGAAAGCCTAAGTCTAAATGTATCTTGCCTAGAATCAACAGGTGTCAAAATCAGAGAAACACCAAAGCAGTGCTAATAGGCAGATAAACAAAATATTCAGGACATGGCAGGTTAAGCTTCTCAATGAACGATCTAAGTGTATATAAAGTGAGATGAGAAGTTACTGTTCAAATTTGTCTCCTGTTCGGAACTTGGCGAAGCCTGCTTCGCTATGTCGAAGCCTGATTCGCTGGTTGAAGTTGTGCGAAGGTTGATGTTTATGTGCCGAAGGTTTGTCTGGTCTAGCCTAGTTTGAGGGTGGCAAAGAGAGAAGTATGCTTCGAAGTGAAGTATGACAGTGTCATAGCTTGCTTCAGACAACGTACTTCGAAGCTTAACTTTCGAACAGAAAACTTCGAACAAGCTCACAGAAAGACAACCTTCAAAAGAGTAGCGAAGCCCGACACACAACAGAGAAACCAAAACGAAGCATACACTCTACCTTCGGAGCTAGCAAAATCAACTTCGAAGCCAACAGGATTACCTTCGAAGCTAGTAGTAACGAAGTATGACCTTCGAACCACAGACTAGCTTCGAATCGAAGTATGCTGATGTAGAGACAAGAAACAGAATCCTACAACCACACTTCGAGAAAACTAGTTCCGAACTCACACACTAAGACCTTCGGAACAGACAGCTGCACACTCCGAGCGAAGTCTATCAGAGAGACGCTCTAAAGCCAAACTTCGAAGCCTACCAAAGTATTAACTTCGAAGCATTCAAGTCGAAGTACACCTTCGCAAAGACAGTCGAAGTTTAAGCGAAGCCCTTCGAGGATGTCCGATTGAAGCCTGCCCCACGGAGCTGAGGGGTTTCGAACAGAGAAGGTGGGTTCGCCAGAAAAAACAGCTAGAAAAGGTTTTTAGCCCAGTCTACTTCGATCAAAAAGCAACACAGTAAAAGCAAGGCTAGAGTACTAGTGTACTGTTGCTACAGTGTGGCAGTACTACTTGCATCCAGTATGAACTAGTACTACTTCCGTGAAGAACAGTAGAAACTGAGGTATAAATGCTCATGAAAATAGCTATGCACGTGAAACGAAGCCATATAAATCAGCTGCAAACAAGCTGCGCAAGATCAGAGAATAGAAGCTTCACTGCATCAGGAGAAAACCGAAATAAATGCAACACAAATCTGCTATGAACTGAAGCCTGGCGGCGCACAAGAGAAAGAATAGGAGACAAAATGACCCAATAGAGTAGGAAATGATTTCAGCAAAAAGGGTAGTCCAACCCTAGGGATTGGGGCCCTATTTATAGGCTGCCCAAAGACATAGAATATTCCACCAGCCCCTTAGGGTTTTTATAGACGCTAAAATAAAGGAAATGACTTAACTGCCCTTAGGTATTTTTACAGACACAACTGACTGACTATGGGCCTAGAGATACAGATGACTTATCCGGAAGCTAAGCTTTCGTAGCGACTACGGCTTCTCTTCTGGACAGTCCGATACAGAATCAACGGTTGTCAGTTTTGCGCCGAAACTGACAAAGCCTCCACCGACTTTGCACTAGGTACCCGGATTGGGCCGGCCCGATTCCGCAGCTCTCTCAGCCCGGCAATCACTCACCGCCCGTGTACCTGAGTCAATCCTGGTCAACAGCCCAGTGGGTCTTCTACTGCTTCTAGCCCATGTACCCGGATTGGGCCAGCCCGACTTCGCAGCTCTCTCAGCCCGACAGTCGCTCGCTGCCCATGTACCTGAGTCACACGCGGCCCATGGAACAACAAATCTCCTCTCTTCTCAGTCCTATTTGACTATCGTTGACAATGACTCATCACATCTGGAGCCATGAGGCCCACGCTATTCAGCATGGCTCCTCAATCTCCCCCTTGATGAGTGCATTGTCAACACTTTACTTCTTCAGCTCTTCAGTATCTGCGAACACATGTGGAAACACGAAAACAAAACACAAGAAAACCAAAGAAGAAGAAAATGAAGTAAAAGTTTAACCCTAATGACCAAAAGCCGAACAAACGCAAGAAACGGTCATTATGGTTAACCAAAGGTAAAAGCTCAAAATGAGTGCGATCTCAGAAACATCAATGAGGATATCAAAAGAGTAAGGCCAATCGGGACAAAAACTCCCCCTTAAACTCTTATCCCAAAATTTCTCCCCCTTGTTGACAAGTGAACTCATCAAGCACTCAACAGAGACACAGACTCACCCTGAAATGCAACTCCCCCTCAAAATATTCAATGAATGCAACTGGGGTGCATGTGGAGTGTAGAAAGCATGCTTCTCAGATATGATTGACTGCAATTACAACATCTAACAAGTAGAGCAAAAGGGATACTGTCTAAGACACATGGCATGAACAGTGCAACAGATGATATCTAAAGAAAGTCATTAGCACGCATTTTTCAGTTTTTGCAAACAAAAGCATCACCACATTTTCCAGTAAACAAGCAAGGTAAAGCATGAGATGCAAAAGCTAACTGATATCTACCAAGATAAGCATTGTCCAAATCAAAGTGCTTCAGCAAACTTGTTATCATTTCAATTTTCAAGCTTTTTCTTTTCTCTTTTTCATTTATGCCAGGGGTTATTTGCGTGTCAAACCTTATGCTGACCGACCAAGTCAAGCCTAGGCCAGATCTGGACCATCAGAAGCTTAAGACATTGGTCTTGGCATACACTACACTGTCCTAGTTCATACCAAAGTGCTATGGTACACAGTCTAGAACAAAGTAATGCGACAAAGCAAACCCACCTGGATCTTTTCAAGTTATGCATAAAAAGTCATGGAATTTTCATTTTTCTTGATTTTTCATCATTCTTACAGCACATTTCCATGTTTTAAAGCAAAAAGATGTCCAAGTTGCTTGTTTGCATCTAAGTCAGGAACTAGCTACAAGGCATGTAATAGATAGCAAGAACATTCAGCCTACGCATGCTAGTTACCAGAAGCAATGGTGATCATTTTTCAAGTTTAAAGCATAAAAGCCATGCATATGACAGATATCAGACATATCAAGTGAACTGAACCAAAGCATGATCAATGACAAGTATTCAAAAACATGTACCAGCTAGAATAAGTAACAGCGGTTCAATCATATAACAGAAGCAGCTCAAAAGTGTGATATGTGAATATGTATGATATGAACACACAAAAGGACTCAAGAAAAGAGTAAAAAAGAAAGAAAAACTGATGCAAAATATCCTAGAAAGGATATACAACGCCCAAATCCCCTCGTAAACGCTCAAAAGTAGACTGATCTAGGGGTTTGGTGAAAATGTCAGCCAACTGATGATGGGTATCAACATGAACAAGGTCAATGACACCTTTCTCATATTGATCCCGCAGAAAATGAAAGCGCACATCAATATATTTGGTTTTTGAATGGAGACACGAGTTTTTCCCTACACTAATAGCACTAGTGCTGTCGCAAAACAATGGAACCCTGGTAGGAAAGAACAACCCAAAATCTCGCAGAGTGGAAATCATCCAAACCAACTGTGAGCAGCAGCTAGCAGCAACTACATACTCAGCCTCAGTGGTCGAAAGAGCAACTCCAGATTGCTTTCGAGAAGACCAAGAGAAAAGTGAAGAACCAAGAAACTGGCAAGTACCGGAAGTCGACTTGCGATCCAACCGGCACCCACCAAAGTCGGCATCCGAAAAGCCAGATAAATCGAGAGATGATGAAGTTGAATAGAAAAGACCAAGATCAGG
This sequence comes from Zizania palustris, assembly GCA_019279435.1. Lineage (NCBI taxonomy): Eukaryota > Viridiplantae > Streptophyta > Magnoliopsida > Poales > Poaceae > Zizania > Zizania palustris. The sequence goes on along the minus strand of JAAALK010000080.1, from coordinate 46,591,780 downwards.
CGCATAAGTGAGATACCTGAAGATGCGCTTGACAGCCTGCCGATGAGACGCGCGTGGTGAAGACTGAAAACGCGCGCAAAGTCCCACAGCGAACTGAATGTCCGGTCTGGTCGCCGTCAAGTACAACAGCGAACCGATCATCCCTCGAAACTCTCTTTCATTGACCTTGACGCCGCTCTCGTCCTTGTCCAAGCCCCCAGAAGTGCCCATCGGGGTCATCTGCGGCTTCAACTCCCCACCAAAGTCAAATTTCTTAAGCATGTCACGAGTGTACTTACCTTGGTGGATGAAGGTGCCGTCCTTGGTCTGCTTGATCTGAAGCCCTAAGAAATACTTCAGCTCACCCATGAGGCTCATCTCAAACTCACTGTGCATCTGCTCAGAAAACTTGGACACAAGATCATTAGTAGTACCGCCAAAAATAATATCGTCCACATAAATCTGAGCGACTAAGAAGTCTGAAGCATCTCTGAGCAAGAAAAGAGTTTTATCCACAGAACCCATCACAAAGCCCTTCCCCAACAAAAATTGCTTTAACCAGTCATACCAAGCCCTGGGGGCTTGCTTCAACCCGTATAAAGCTTTCTGTAGTTTAAAAACATGTCGAGGAAACTTAGGGTTCTCAAAACTGGGGGCTGCCGAACATAAACTTCCTGCTCTATGAACCCGTTCAGAAAAGCACTCTTAACGTCCATTTGAAAAAGCTTAAAACCCTTCGAAGCGGCAAAAGCTAATAGAATGCGAATGGACTCAAGACGGGCAACAGGGGCGAAAGTTTCTTCAAAATCAATACCCTCTTTTTGGCAAAAACCCTGGGCAACTAGTCGTGCTTTGTTGCGCACCACAACCCCATCTTCACCTTGTTTGTTTTTGAACACCCACTTGGTGCCTATGGGGTTGCATCCTGGTGGCGGCTCAACTAGTGTCCAAACCCGATTACGGACAAAGTTCTCAAGCTCTTCTTGCATAGCATTAATCCAATTAGAATCAGAAAGAGCATGAGAAACATCTCTGGGCTCAAAAGATGCATCAAAAGCAGATTCAGCAAAAACAGCAAGAGAGGCACTAGATGAACGCAAAGTTCTTTCAGTCAAGTCACCGATGATGAGCTCTAAGGGGTGATCACGCTGAACTGCTCAGGATCCTTGGTGATCTGAAGTCACCTCACTGGAGTCAGCAGCTGGCACTTCTGGACTCGACTGAGGGGGATCGATCGTAGTGGAAGAAGTGATCAGAGGTCCGCCCTCATCATCAGTCGAAGTCATAGAAGGTGTGGGCTCTACAGGGGGTGCAGAAGGCTCACCCTCATCAGCAGCTGGAGTATCCTCATCTTCCTCGAAGATGGATTCTTCGAGCTCACCATCAACAGAAGGCTCAAAAGAAGGAGTCAAAGAAGGCAAGGACTCATCAAAAGAAACTTCGCAAGTCTCGACAAGCTGCTGGGATTCGAGTTTCCAAACACGGAAGCCTCGAGAATGTAATGCATAACCAAGAAAAACACCATCCCAGCAACGAGACTCAAACTTGTCCAAATGCCCTCCCTTCTTGAGCACAAAGCACTTGCAGCCAAACACTCGCAAGTGGCTCACCTTGGGCTGTCTGCCAAACCGCAACTCATATGAGGTCTTACCTAGGTAAGCTCTAAGAAAAATGCGGTTGGCCAGATAGCAAGCCGTGTTCATGGCTTCAGCCCAAAAAATCCTAGGAGTCCTGTGCTCATCGAGCATCGTCCTGGCCATCTCGACTAGCGTGCGGTTCTTTCGTTCGACAACGCCATTCTGTGGGGGAGTGTAAGGAGAAGAAAACTGATGGTCAAGACCTTGATCACTACAGAAACTGACGAACTGAGAATTTTTGAACTCAGAGCCGTTGTCAGAGCGAATTGCTCGCATCCGACCATTGTTCTCATTCTTCAGCTTCAAAATCAGGTCATGAACAAACTGAAAAGTTTCATCCTTAGACTCCAAAAAGAAAACCCACAAGAATCGAGAAAAGTCCTCAACAATGACAAGTGCGTACCACTTCCCACCGACTGAACGTACCCGAGCTGGACCAACAGTGTCCAAGTGTAAAAGCTCGCCCGGATACGAAGTCATCACCTGAGTCACAGGTGAGTGAGAAGCGGCAACCATTTTCCCATGACGACAGGGATGACAAACTAGATCTTTCTCCATTTTAAGCTTGGGCAATCCTCGGATGAGGTCCATAGAGCTTAATCTGACTAACAGATCAAAACTCAAATGACCTAACCTCCTATGCCACTTCCAGAGCTCAGAAGAAGATCCAGCAATCAAGCAACGAGAAGGGCCAAAAGAACTAGAGAAGTCAATTCAAAAAACTTTACCAAATGGTAAGATCTGGCAAATCAAAGACCCTCTAGAATCAAACATAGAAGAATTGCCCTTCTTAAAATGCACTTCCAAACCGTCCTCAAGAAGTTGTGAAACAGAAATCAAGTTAAAGTTCAAATTTTTAACCAAAGCAACATTCTTCAAAGAGAAATGATCTGAAATGCGAATTGAGCCAATGCCACTTACTTTCCCTTGACCACTGTTCCCGAAGGTGATGTATTCTTTGGAGCTCGGGGGAGTGAGACTGGAGAACCATCTGCGATGTCCCGTCATGTGGCGAGAGCATCCTGAGTCCATGATCCAAACGTCATCCAGTCCCCGATCCTGCACAATCAGTGGCTGTAAGTGGGAGCAAATGGTCCGGCACCAGATTTAGCAAAAGAGCTAAACCAGTGTCGAGCCATCTGCTCAAAAGACGGAAAGCAGAAATCATTTTGAGAGACCGGACCAAAACACGGCTCAAAGCGCGGTCCTCGGTTCTGCCTAAAGCCTCGGCCACGAGGTCCAGGACCATAGCCAAAACGGTCTGGAGCTCTGCCGGAACGGACACCACCATCTGGAGCACGAGCATGAAAGCCATCTCCTCTACGACGCGGCCTGGCCTCCAGCCTCTCCCCGCATCGAGGAACACGCAGTCTACCACCCTGCTGGTAGAACTTCTCCTGACCACCTCGAGCTCTCTCAGCTTTCTCAACCCGCTTCCGCCTGAAGCAAAACTCCGCAAGATGCCCTTCTCTCTGACAATACTCACAATGATAGGTGGGCTTCTTGGGATGTGGTCGAGGCTTAGGATTCTTGGGCTTAGTGGTGATCAGTGTTGTCTTCTTGGGTTGAGAGGGTCCAGGAAGAGTGTCAAGAGAAGTGTGGAGGTGTTTGGGCTTTGGAACCCAGATGGGCTTCTTGGGTGGAGCTTTGGGTGGTTCATGGCTCACTCCATCCTTGGGCTGACAAGCCTGGGAGGACTCAGTGGAGTGAGTCTTGGGGTATCTCTGCTCAGGAGTCATTTTACTCCACTCCACTGCTCGGCTAATGGCACTCTCAAAGTCAGCCTTGGTGTAGGTGTAACCTACCCCAAACCCATCCTGCCTCTTAAACTACTGGATCATCATGCCGAGCTGTGGCTCTCTAGCACTGATCCAACTCAGAATAGAACGGAGGTAAAAATTCTCATTCTGAGAATCAGCTAGCTCCTCTCTCAAGGAAGCTAGAACCTCCACCTGAGACAAGCAGGTCTCACACCCACTCTCTAGTTGGACTGACTTTTCGGCTTTCAACTTGATCAATTCCCTTCTAAGAGACAAACAGTTCTCACAGATAGTGGGTGGAACTGATAGTGTCTCAAGCTCTAGCCTAGTCTGCATAAGCTCAGCTCTCAACCTCTCCAAATCACCCAAATGCTCATCGCCCTTGGATTTCAGCTCAGCTAAGGCAGCTAGATGAGATGGGCAATCAACACAGGGTGCGACGACAGTGGCTTGAGCATCTTTCAGCTCCAGCTGAGCGCTTTCAAGCTCAGTGGCCAAAGCGTCCCTCTCATCAACCCTTTCTGTGTACTTGGACTTCAGAGTCGACAAGTCACACAGAAGCACCTCACACTTCGAGCACTCACTGCTATCACCCAAGAAAGGGGAAGAAGATAGACTCTCAATTCTGCCATTGGCTATGGCAAGCTCACTCTCTAACTCATCTATCCTCTTCTTGGCCCCCCTAAGCACTTTTTCCTGATATTTCAACTCCTGACGATTGCTTTCAAGTAAATCAACGATTTCACGTTCATAGGATGATACCTTTTCGTTGTCAGTCGTCGGAGTCGTCGGAGGAGCTTTTTTCTTCCTTATCCCCAAGAGCCATTGAGCAGAAGCTCTTGCGCGATCTTCGGCGCTGGTGTGAGTGGCTCTTTGGTCTGTCCCCGAAAGCCATGAAGCAAAGGCCCGCCAGATCATCCTTGTCCTTCCCCTTCTTGATGACGATCTCCTCATCGCTTGAGCTTGATGAAGAGGAAGAAGACGTGGACTGCTTGGAGTAGCTCTTCTCCATCTCGGCGAAGAAGGCCTTGTCGCGCTTCTTGTTCTCTCGCCGGTAGTCCTTCAGGGCTTTCTTGAAGAATCTGGTCTTCGGCTTGCCCTTGTTGAAGGAAGAGCTGTCGTGCTTGCCGGAGTCATGGAAGCCACCACCGGTGACCTTCTTGTGTCCATTGCGCTTGGGGCAGTCGGCGATGAAGTGTCCTGGATCACCACACTCAAAGCACCTGGATTTTGTGCCGTGTCTTTTGAACATCCTTTTGTCATAGACACGACGCACCCGGTTGTTAAACAGACACAAATCATCATCTCCCAAAGACTCAAGCTGGTCCTCAGTGATAGACATCAAAGAGAACCCAGCACAACTCACTGAAGTGGGATCAACAGAGGGTGTAGCAAGGGACAGGGATTTTGATCCAGAGCCAGTGAGATTTGATCTCAGTTGGATATCTACCTCAGTGGCCTTCAGCTTGCTAAATAACTCAGAAATGGTCAAGGTATCGTAAGAAGTGCTCTCAACGATAGAGGATACCTTGATCTCCCAGATCTTTGGGTCCAAGGTATGAAGAACCTTGAGCGCCTGCTCATGATCTGAGACTAACTGAGCACCCTCAGCTTTGTTGTCCCGAAGCTTGTTTATGATCGATTGAAAACGACCAAACAAGGCTTCAATAGATTCACCCAGCTCCTGTGTGAAATTTTCATATTCACGCCGGTAGGTCTGATAGAGCCTAGACTTGACCTGGGCTGTTCCCTCATGGTGTGCCTTGAGGGTAGCCCAGATCTCTCTCGCAGTGGAGAGATGGCTCACACGCTCATACTCAGTGGGACCTAAACCAGAAAAGAGAATGTTCACGGCTTTACTATTGCTTAGATGCTGGGCAATGATAACAGGAGTACCATGCTCAGCAAGTGGCAAAATGACAAACGTGTCGTGAACGCAAATGTCCCAGATGTCCGAGCCTTGGCTCATTAGATAGGCTCGCATGCGAGTCTTCCAATAGTTATAGCCATAGGCTTCCAAGGATGGGACCTTTCCAGGAGAAGTCATGATCACTACTGGGGTTTAGAACCGGTTAAGGTATGGAAAAACCCTAACCAGGCTATGATACCACTTGTAGGACCGAAAGTAGCGACCAGAGGGGGGGGGGTGAATGGGCGCCTAAAATTTCTTTCGAATCAATGGCCTGCTCCCAATACCCAACGCACCTCAAAAGACTAAGCAGCAAAGTATGAACAGAAAGCCTAAGTCTAAAGGTATCTAGCCTAGAATCAACAGGTGTCAAAATCAGAGAAACACCAAAGCAGTGCTAATAGGCAGATAAAAAAAATATTCAGGACATGGCAGGTTAAGCTTCTCAATGAACAATCTAAGTGTATATAAAGTGAGATGAGAAGTTACTGTTCAAATTTGTCTCCTGTTCGGAACTTGGCGAAGCCTGCTTCGCTGGTTGAAGTTGTGCGAAGGTTGATGTTGACGTGCCGAAGGTTTGTCTGGTCTAGCCTAGTTCGAGGGTGGCAAAGAGCGAAGTATGCTTCGAAGCGAAGTATGATAGTGTCGAAGCTTGCTTCGGACAACGTACTTCGAAGCTTAACCTTCGAACAAGCTCACAGAAAGACAACCTTCGAAAGAGTAGCGAAGCCCGACACACAACAGAGAAACCAAAATGAAGCCTACACTCTACCTTCGGAGCTAGCAAAATCAACTTCGAAGCCAACAGGATTACCTTCGAAGCTAGTAGTAACGAAGTATGACCTTCGAACTACAGACTAGCTTCGAATCGAAGTATGCTGATGTAGAGAAAAGAAATAGAATCCTACAACCACACTTCGATAAAACTAGTTCCGAACTCACACACTGAGACCTTCGGAACAGACAGCTGCACACTCCGAGCGAAGTCTATCATAGAGATGCTCTGAAGCCAAACTTCGAAGCCTACCAAAGTATTAACTTCGAATCATTCAAGTCAAAGTACACCTTCGCAAAGACAGTTGAAGTTTAAGCGAAGCCCTTCGAGGATGTCCGATCGAAGCCTGCCCCACGGAGCTGAGGGGCTTCGAACAGAGAAGGTGGGTTCGCCAGAAAAGGTTTTTAGCCCTGTCTACTTCGATCAAAAAGCAACACAGTAAAAGCAAGGCTAGAGTACTAGTGTACTGTTGCTACAGTGTGGCAGTACTACTTGCATCCAGTATGAACTAGTACTACTTCCGTGAAGAACAGTAGAAACCGAGGCATAAATGCTCAAGAAAAATAGCTATGCACGTGAAACGAAGCCATATAAATCAGCTGCAAACAAGCTGCGCACGATCAGAGAATAGAAGCTTCACTGCATCAGGAGAAAACCGAAATAAATTCAACACAAATCTGCTATGAACTGAAGCCTGGCGGCGCACAAGAGAAAGAATAGGAGACAAAAATGACCCAATAGAGTAGGAAATGATTTCAGCAAAAAGGGTAGTCCAACCCTAGGGATTGGGGCCCTATTTATAGGCTGCCCAAAGACCTAGAATATTCCACCAGCCCTTTAGGGTTTTTACAAACGCTAAAATAAAGGAAATGACTCAACTGCCCTTAGGTATTTTACAGACACAACTGACTGACTGTGGGCCTAGAGATACAAATGACTTATCCGGAAGCTAAGCTTTCGTAGTGACTATGGCTTCTCTTCTGGACAGTCGGATACAGAATCAACGGTTGTCAGTTTTGCGCCGAAACTGACAAAGCTCCACCGACTTTGCACCAGGTACCCGGATTGGGCCGGCCCGATTCCGCAGCTCTCTCAGCTCGGCAATCACTCACCGCCCGTGTACCTGAGTCAATCCTGGTCAACAGCCCAGTGGGTCTTCTACTGCTTCTGGCCCATGTACCCGGATTGGGCCAGCCCGACTTCGCAGCTCTCTCAGCCCGACAGTCGCTCGCTGCCCGTGTACCTGAGTCACACGCGGCCCATGGAACAGCAGATCTCCTCTCTTCTCAGTCCTCTTTGACTATCGTTGACAATGACTCATCACATATGGAGCCATGAGGCCCACGTTATTCAGCATGGCTCCTCAATCTCCCATGTTCCTAAGCAACAAAATATCACTAGTATTCAGTAGCATCCCATCCAAACAAATATTAACATAGTTTCTAAGGAAAGAATTGACCTGTAATTGAATTGTAGGTTGATGGTGCATGTGTGTATCATGTTGGTGCATGTGTGTATCATGGTGGTGCAGGCGTGTATCATGTTGGTGCATGTGTGTATCATGGTGGTGCATGTGTGTATCATGTGAAGTGATGTCCTCATCAGGCAGGGGCTCAAGGACTAGCGTTCGCCGTTAGGAATGAAGCTAGAGAGCTAAAGTAGGCAGGAGAGGGCGTGGCTGGCTCAGCAGCGGCTATTTAAGCGTGGGGGCAGCCGCCGGTCCTCCTTCCGCCACTCGGCGTGCGCACGCGACGGACGCGCGACGCCCGTATTTAAGGCTGCTGGCGCCTCGGGCACGCCCATCTCCGACGGTCCACCTTCTCCGCGTCGCCCGCGCGCCCACCACATTAACTGCGTCCAGTAACGCACTAACTCGCCTCCTCGGGCGTCGGAACCCGACGGTCAAAGCCGCGTCGGCGTCAAGTGATCAGTCAGAGCCTGTTCCTTCGAAGGAGCGGGGAGCGAGTAGCCAGTCGGAGGTGCTCCGAAGGCATCTCTCAGCCTCCGGGTCCTAGGACGCTTCAAGGCTCCCAAGCATCTCCCGAATGGTCGGGCGAGGCCATCCCGCAGCAGGATTCAGCATCCCTATGTAAGTCGATTTCTTATAAAGATTATCGGAATTATCATATGCGCTTCCACCCTCTCTTACGCAGGACACTCGAGAGGAAAGAAGCGAGGGGCTACTGTTGGGGGAGATAATCCCGATAACAGTAGGGGAGCATAAAGGCCTGTATGGCCCCGAAGGAAGACCACGGCCGGAAGACCTGAAGCCCTACGCCGGAGGTGCCCAGAGCTCCGAACGACGAAGCCGAAAGCCTTCGGAGGCCCCGAGACGTGCCAGAGGAGTCTAGGGGAGGAGTGACCAGCCAGGTGCCGGAGGCCACCCTTCGGGAGGAACCGACACTCCGAAGGAAGGCCGTATGCCAGGAAGACCTAGTCAAGGCCATAGGGGGACAAGATCATGATCGTCTGCGCCGTGCCGGGTGGCCTTTGCAGCGCCCGACACGGCCGATACGCTGTCAGATTGCACCGTCATGTCTGTACTATGTAACGTCTGTTTTGTTTGTACCGCTGACCAATGCCGGACCGAATGGCAGCTGGGGGTTGCGGGAACCCGACTCTTCAGAGCGGGCCACCCTATAAATACCCCTCAACTGTAGTTGTAATACACACGATCCAAGAATACAGAGCACACACCATTTCATTACTCCCATCTACTAAGAAAACCTACTGGTTCGATCCGTCGTTCCAACATGAATTTCAAGAAAAGGATTCAGTATAAATCGATAAATAAGAAATCTAAAATACGAGCTTAAAAATTTCATTTTAAAAAATAAATTGCAACTAGTGTAATTTTCCCAAAATTTTCTGGGATTTTTGGTGCAATGAATTAATTAAGATATAATCAATATCATTTCATCGCAAAACTCTAACACTAATTATTAAAATATATTTCAACACGAATGATGTGTGAATAAAATATATGATAAATCATTTCAATTAAAAATAATATAAAACCAAATAAAATTTGGCAAGAAAAATTTCTAATAAATTTCTCCCACCTCAAATAAATTTAGGTTTTTATTAAGAATTCTTGTAACTAGAATAGTATTCCATAATATTTCAATGAATAACTTTAATAAAAAAGTAATCAAATCACTCTCTTTCCAATATAATTTGAATCATAATTTCTGACTATCTATATCTTTTCCCAATCAAAAATCCGTAGGAATCAATATTCTATTTTCGGTCGCGAAATTAAAATCTCATTTTAACTACGTGTTTAAATTCCATTAAAAATCACTTTAAAAATTATTTTTATATTCCCAAAATTAATTAAAAACCTTGGTTTGGTGTTCATGTTCGGAATTTATAATTTCGACGTGAATACAAAATTTATTTATTTTGCAAACCGTCATTTATTCACGCGCTATTTCTTTGAAATCTAAAATTTCTAAATTTATTTTAAATTTCAAACTTTACAAAAACTTTTCACTTTTTATTAAAAATCCAAATTTGAATTTTCAGAAAAAAATATTTTCATATTTTTTCCTACTTTTCTTTTCTTTTCTTTCCTTTTTTCCCTTTTTCTCTTTCCTTCTTTTCCCTTTCCCCTTCTTTCTCTTTCCTCCCCTATCTTTTTTCCTGGCTGAGTGCGTGCGCACGCACCCCTTCTCCCTTCTCTTTCCTTTTTTTCTCCTTCCCTCTTCTCTTTCTTCCTTTCCTTCTCTTCCTTCCTTTCTTTTCCCTTTCCTTTCTCTCTCCTTCCTTTCTTTCATGTTGGCTTGCCTTTCTTCCTCCTCCATCCCGCAGCCTCCCCTCTCCCTTCTCCTTCCATTTTTCTCTTCCCTTTCTATTTTCTCCTCATCTTTCCATTTTTCCTAGCCTTCTCCCTCTATAAAAACCATCCATTGCCTCCGCTCTTTCCCAAGCTGAGAACGCCGCCGTGCAGTCGCCACTCTGGCCGACGCCACACCGCCGCACCTGCGCCGCGCCTCCTCCTCGCGTCGCTGCCACGCTGTGCCTCCCTCCGCATGCGCTTGTGCCCTAGGTGCGTCGCCGCCGTCTCCATTGAGCGCCGCCACCCAAGGCTGTCGCTGTCCCTGCTCGCACCCCGTGCTTTCGCTTGCCATCTCTCCCAGCGAGTCGTCGTCTCTGTCGTTGTTCCTCATCGGCTGCTACCTTGTCCATTCCATCGATCAAGCCCGTCTCGCCTTGCTACAGCCCCATGCCCATGTCATGTACCTCTTGCTGCTTGCCTCCCTGTCTCCTCGCTGCAGCAGGAAGAAACCAAAGATGACGGCCATTGTCCCTCTCCCTTGGTGAGACGTCATTCTGTTTATTTCCCCATTTTTGTGTTATGGCTTCACCTGGTTTGATATAAAATTATTGTGATCCATGTCTCTGTGTGTGATTGTTATGTTGATCCAGGGGAGCAATCAGTGAACGAAAGAAATTTGCAGCCCAATGTTTCCGACCAGCCGCATCGTCTCATTTGATCAATTTTCTAATGTGAGGATCCCTCTTTCTTCTCAATCGAATCAGCGTGCATGTATTGCATCATTTTATTCCAATCTCATCGTTATCATATTGTAGAACCATCATCATATGCCTTGTTATCAATCGTTAAATTTAATCCTAGCTCCATGTGTTCCCACTTCATTCACTAAAAATATTGTATCCATTCATTTCGGTCGATTCATTATCATGTTGACATGTCTTTCATATGCCGAGTGAACTCGTATATCCGTTGTGTCATATTATTTGGTTCACTGATACTCTACTTGTCTAATTAAATTATTGTATCAATTGGTTTCGATCCATCCATGGATCATATCGTTGTATACCGCATGACCAATTGTTGATATCAATCTGTTATACCTTTTGTTTCCTATCGATCTAATTCCCTTGAGTAAATCGTTTCATCCATCATGGAGCTTATGCCATTATATCATTGCCGTACCTATTAATCTTGTTCTGATCTAACCGTGGTACGTATGTCATGTGCCGTTGAACGCCATAGCTCCTCATTGTTATTTTATTTTGCTAAGTGTCGTCATTTATTGATTCTGATATGTCTCATCGTTCATTGGTTCTAACCTATTTCATTGACCCAACCATAGTTTGCTATCCACTCATTCTGAGTAGTGTTGAGCAACCACCTTTATTTATCGTCTCTTCATTCCTGTCTATGTTGTTCATTTGTTCTCCATCTAACCGACCTCGAAAAATGGAACCTCCTAATCCTAGAGCACGCGATACTCTCTTCGTTCCATCGTGTTTGTTCTGAAGGTCACAGCTGCCGTGAATCACCATTCACCACCCATATTTTTCTTGAACTGTTATTTTCTATTCTTTGGCATTCAACTTGATTGAACGTCGCTTCTCCTCTTTTGTGAATACAATCCATTATCCTTATGTCAACTCTATATCAATAGTTATATTTCACTATATATTCTCCGTTCAAACTCCATCACTCTTCTTAATTAATCCTTTAATCTAATTAATAAGAATATTCATTGTATTGCTTAATTGTTTTTCTTAGAATGTTTGTCTTGTTTTGTGTGTCGTGTAGAGTCTCATGTTTTTGAAGATTTGAAGGACCCCACGCAAGACCAGGAAGTCTTCGTCAAGAGTTAAGAGGTTTTTCCATAATTGCAAGAGGCAAGTCATCGAACCCTCCTGTGGAAATAGTTGATCATCATTGATCCCAGTTTTCCATAACTATCGCTATAACTCATAGGATAATATTGCATTAGTCAAACATCAAGCCCTACACTTATATTTATTAGATCCCCGTCCTTGTGTGCAAACCCAAGCCATGCTTATTGAGCCTTAACTCCTTGTCACTCTACTAAGATTATATTAGCTAGTGCCCAATGTACCAGCACAACTGCTATAGGATAAAAAGAGAATGAGTCGTAGATAGATGGATTCTGTTATATGAATTTCCCCGTTATTCTTGTCTCTGGACTCTGTTGGAGTTTGCTATGTTATAAGTATGGTGGGTTCCGGGTGCAAGCTCGGGAATTGGTTGGTTGCACCCGGGGCACTATAAGGACCGGTCTGCGGGATCTGTTGCAAAGCACTTCCGTACCAACCACAAGTCTAATGGGTAAGTCCTAACTAGAAGTATGGAACAATTCGACTCGATGCACCATAGTGGAGGGGGCAAGGGGCAACCTGCGGGTGACTTTTACCGATGAGGCTCAAGGGGGGGTATGGTGGGGCTGCGACGCGTCGGGACACCATATGAAACCTATAAGAGGGTGCTGTTGAGTCGAGGCGAACCATATGGAAGGTTTTGGCACGAGTTCCCATGGTATGGGTCATCTCGTTACACTTTGGATGTAAGTGATGAGTGCGTGCCTTGTGGGTACAGTGTTACATCTCTGATCAGAGTATTAAATCTTTTCGAAAAGCCGAGCCCACAGTCAACGGCGGGTTGTGTGACTACTCGCAGTTAGTTTACTATTGTTTGAATGGTTGAGTTATTCATGGCATGTAAGGACTGTTGAGTGAGGTGGGGCTGACTGTACCCCTCGAGTTAGAAGATGATGATGCATACACATGTTTACATTTCAGTACTAATAAATTGATCACATTTAATTGCTTTACCAATTACGCTTTTCCGCAAAGTTAGCCACTATCTCCCTTGTTATTACTCTGCATTATATTTTCATTCGGTGGCTTGCTGAGTACGATTGTACTCACCCCATTGACTTACACCACCAGAGCCCGTCTACTACGAGGAGGATGAAGGTCTGGAGTAGCGACCCAGTGAATGCGAGACTGGAAGGAAGCGTTCATCTAGGCCCCTTTGATTTATTAGTTTCTCTTCATCTTTATTCACTTTTGTACTAATACGGTCTATGAATCGTGAATTATTGCTCGTATTGTACGTGGTCGCATGATGAACGTCTTGGTTTATTGATTTTCTATGGAATTTCAATAAAGGTCCTGATTTATTAAATCGGGGCGTGACACTCCATGATCGAGCATATTAGCCAATTCCTCACCCAGTGCGGAGAGGCATTGGCTGATGAGGTGTTGAATGCCCGATTCTTCCCGCTCTCCCTATTAGGAACGACCTTCACGTGGTTCTCTTTGCTGCCGGTGGACTCCATCCGAGGATGGGCTGACGTGGAGAAGAAATTTCACAAGTACTTCTTTGCCGGCATCCAAGATATGAAGCTTACTGACTTTACATATGTCAAGCAGAGGAGGGATGAGTCGGTACAAAATTATGTCCCGAGGTTCCGGGACGTGCGGAGCATATGCTACAACTTGAGCCTCAGTGACAGTTAGTTGGCGGAACTAGCTTTTTCAAGGACTCCTGAACCCAATTAAGGAGATGTTTTCATCACACGAGTTTGAGAGCCTGTCACAACTATTACAAAGGGTATCAACACATGAGAGCCGATTCCAAGAAGCCAAGAGGGATAGGTACCAGAAAAAGGTGACATACACCCAAATATACCACTCGGACTCTGACGAGAGCAGCGACTCGGATGCAGATGTCGGCTATTGGGAAATAGGGGAGCTACGCTAGCCGGCAAATTCAAAATTTTTGCCCTAGGCCCTAGGCTCATGCACATGTGAGATCATAGATCGGTACCTTCTAGCACGAGACGCTCTAGGTGCAGTGGAAGAAGATGTTGGAGTAGCACGTAAAGCCTATCCTCGCATCGTCTTTGTCGTCCTTTCCCGATCCGATTGATGAAGACGACGTAGTCATTCGCATGTAGATGTCCACGAGCATCGTTATTGGAGCAACGCCTCCACAAAGTCCACACATACAGGGATGGAATACCTCCCACGGTAGCGTGATAGCACCACATGTGAGAGACGGGGATCCTTGACCTCAACGTTTGAGATTAAGAAAGAAAGGAGAGAACTCTTGGTGGCTAGGTCTAATCTAGGCTTATTTCTTGCCACAAGACATCCTCCTCCTCTCCTTATATAGGGTTGTGAGCCCCTGGGTCGTAATTATTCCAAAACCATAAAAACCGTAACAGATCCAATCTGTTTGCCCACGTCAGAACTTCTGATCCTGGATCGGAACTTTCGATAGGGTATGTTGGCGTAAAAGATTATGCTAATAGGTTCTTGAAGATTAAGAACTAACAAATGAATAGTTTGTGATGCGGACTATTTCGAGCCTCCGAATAGGATAATAGCTCAAAGTAGTTCGAAGTTGTATATTGAATAGTTAAGTATTCGATGCCTATTACAGGGTAAGAAGGGGGGTATTTATAAGCAAAAACTCTAAGGAAAAGACCTATTTACCCCTCAATTACAATCGACATAGTGGAAACTATTCGGTACCCCGAATAGGGTTAAAATAGTAAAATATATCTGTTGGGGGAATAAGTTTTCCCTTAAACAGGGGCCAAATGACATCAGCCTCCAACAGCCTTCGGCCCGAAGCCCAATACTGTCGAAGCATGTTCCTATCTGGTGAAGTAATTTCTAAGTTTCAAGGTCCTCTTCGGAGCCCTCTAGAGCGAGGCCTTCGAACCCCTTCGGAGCCCTCCGGAGCGAAGCCCCCAAGATCCCTTTAAAGTTTGCAAAAGCTAAGTCTCAGGCTAGTTTCAGAGTTAACCTTCGAGCTCCTTTCGGAGCTCCTCAGAGCCAGTCTCCAGACCTTTTCCAGCTGATTCAAAGCTAAGTTTCTAAGAACCCAGTTCGGAGTTCAGTTCAGAGTATACTTCAAAGCCCACTTCGGAGTGTACTTCGAAGCCTTCCTTGCGGCCTCCGCCTGAAGAGCTTCGGCCCCTACTCCGAACCTAGAAGATATTTGTACCTCGCTACAGTGTAGAAGCCATACCAAGGGCCCTCTACCCCTAGTATGTCATTTAGCTGGTCAAGAAGTGACGTTTATCTGACACGTCTGTAAAGCTGTAAAGCACTTTGTACAGTAGCTAGCTCCTTTTTCCCTTTTTGCCCCTATGAGCCTATGACTTATAGATGGCATTTTGGTCTTTTCCTTTGGCCTGTGTACCTATAAAAGCAGGGCCAAGCCCTTGTAACAAGTTAGCCGCTCCTAGGGCCATGAGAGCCCCGAGATTCATTAGACTCCACCGAGGCATACTATGCTTAATCCACCACAAACTGGACATAGGGCTATTATCCCTTAGGGGAGGTCCGAACCAGTATAAATCTTTTCTCCTTCTGAGAGAACCCTTCGAGGTTCATTTTACACACTATACACACATAATAAAAACCTGTGCTGTAGCTAACACAATTGCTACAACAGTTGGCGCCATCCGTGGGGACCTTAGTCCTAAAAGCTAAGTTCTCTGCCACTGTCTGCAATTCGAAGTGCGCTTGAGGGGGGAGCTTCGAAGCTTTCTTGCTTCGCGCACCCTCCAGCAAGGAGCTTTGGGTGCAGTTCGAAGGCCTTCTTCGCCTTCCTCCATCCTTCGCGCTTCGGAGCTCACCCTCCAATAAGGGGCTCCGCTTCACGTGTCGAAGGCCGTCGAAGCCCCAGGGGCTACGAGGCAATTTTTCACCCACTTTACGAGGTATGTACACTGCCGAAGCATCCCTTCGATGTACGAATCTGCAATTACATTAATATAAAATCGAAGCCCTGCTTCACCTTAAAGTCGAAGCCTTTCTTCCTTTAAAGCAAACTTTTGCTCCATCTCGTTAAAAGTCGAAGCCTCGCTTCGCGTTTTAAAACCGAAGCTATGCTTCGCGTTTTGAAATCGAAGCCTTGTTTCCTTTTAAAAATTCGAAGCCTTGCTTCACCTTATCAAAAACCTGAAGCCTTGGTTCGCCTTATTTAAAATTCGAAGCCTTGCTTCTCTTTACAAAATCCGGAACACCCCTCCGAGGGCTACACAGCACCTCCGGGCCTATAGCAGTGGGCTTTGAGATTTCCGAGCGACGGCTCGGCAAGTCCAGGATTCCAGGCTCCGGCCTGATGCATCCCCGGGTCGAAGGTGGCCCAGGGTCGTAGGTGACCCAGAGTCGAAGGTGGCTCAACTTATCACAGGTTCGGTGAATCCACACCAAATATCCTTTTCACTACATGATCAAGCTCAAGAAGCCTTGCTTCGTTATCTGAACACGCACTGAGGTCTCGCTTCGCGTGACGTGATCTAATCTAAAAATTAAGCATCTCGAAGTCATGCTTCGCTTAAAATCTAAGTGCGTTTCGGAGCCTTGCTCACGCACAGCATCCAATTCCAAGCATGCCGATGAATGCTTCGCTTAATTTGGCTACACTGAAGCCTTGCTTCACTCCAAATTAATGTGTTCGAAGCCCAAAAGAGGCCTTCGCTCGATGCGATATAAGCATCTAAAACCACCAAAAGGCGCACCCCTTCGCATTTTTAATTGCCCGCACCAGCAATGACTAAGACCCTAGCTGCCATGAGCAAGGGGGGAAGTATGTATGCGAAGTGTGCGAATGTAATGCGCAGTACGAGCGTGACAAGCTAAAACGTTCGAAACAATCAAATCATGCGAAGCATGCAGACGATGTATGCAAATACAACAAATTCCATTCATTGAATGATAATTGAGAAGTATGTTACAAATACACTTCGAAAACAAAATTATGAGTAGTCTGTGTCTAAGCCTAACAAAAAGCGAGCTCGAGGCCCCAACCCTTGCTTGCTCTTCTTTCGGCCAGGGCCCCCTCAGCTAGACGAAGCCTCGTCGGAGCCTGCTCTCCCACGTCCTGTTCGTCCATGCCCTGAAGCCCGCATACCTTGTCTTCCACTTTGTAGGTTTGTCCAAGTCTGCGAGGCAGGCGATGCTGTGTCGAAGGCAGAGAAGTCTAAGGCTTCACCGCCTGCCAAGGCTGTTCGCGAAGGCTGTACCCCCTCACTACGTGAGTCTACTGCGAATCAGCTTAAATCTGGCGAGGAGGTAGAACTCTGAAGGGGCTCCATGTTCACGATAGCCAGCAGCTCCTGGGCTACTTTAGGGATGGCTTCACCATTAGGCCCCCTCGGAAGTTTAAACCGAGGGGTCCTTCAGACCTAGGTACCTCGAGGACCACCCATAATTTGTGATGTTCTTCAGAGTCCTCAAGTACTTCGAGGTCAACATTCGAAGGATGAGCCTGGGCAGGTATAAAGTATCCCCACATTTATATTAATAAACTGATAAGTTTTTACAAGCCTACAGCTAAGAATTACAATAAGCCTAAGGAGATCTACACCTTCGGAGGCGGAGGCGCCGACGTCGAAGGCTGAGCTGGTGAGGCATGTGCCCTGGCTTGGCGAAGGCGGATGGCCTTTTGGAGTTCGAGGACTGCTTCGCAGCCTTGGGCCTTCCAAGGCTCCTGAAGTCGCCGCCAGGCTCCGCAGACGTCTACCGGAGGTGTCGCCAGGTGCTGGCCTTCGAAGGCCACTGGAGTCGCTGAGGGCACTGCTTCGAGGTGGTTGCACCCCGCGTCGTGAAGCATTTGCAACACCCCTTGACCCGCCACTCGGCAGGCCATCAAGGCGAAGCCCTTCAAAGATTGCTCTGCCGTCGCAGCCACCACCTTCAAAAAGTCGACGCGGTCCCCAATTGGATCCTGACTGCCAAAGTTTGGAGCCCGACACTCGGTCCCTATTTGTTCTAGGACCTCGGTCAGGCTCAGAGTGGCTTCATCGATGTTGGCAACGACGAAGTTTTCAAGGAAGTGGCCAGCTTGGCGAAGCTTTGAGTTCTCCTCCGCCAGCTAGGCTTCGGCATCCTTCGAAGGTCGAAGCTCCATTCGGAGCCTGTCAGTCTCCGAGGCCAAGGCTTCCCTTGCCTTGTCGGCCTCGGCCCTTGCCGCCTCGTTTGAGGCTTCGGCCCGCCTTCGCTTCTCGGCTTCCACCGAGACTTCGCGTCAGACGGTGTCCCTTTCATCCGCCAAGCTCGTCATCCGCCTATCCGCAGAGGTTGACGCTGCAGCGTTTAGTGCGAAGGCCTGAAAGAGTTCTAGAAAATCATAAGTGTTGATCGAAGACCAAAGTACGACTCAAAGGCTGCATAGGACTTCGCTCACCTGGATGAGGGCTTCGTTTGCGTTGATGAAGAGGTCCATTGGGCTCAAGCGGCTGAGTTGAGCCACCAAGCCTCCTGCCTTCGTAGCCGCGCAACCCTCACAGAAGTCATGGATGGCCGCCTCCATCATGGCCCCCTTCGGTAGCAGAGGCCAGACAATTTCCTCCACCTCAACCTCCTGCACAGGCTTTAGCGGAGCTGGGCTTCGGTCCACCACCTCGACGTGCTCATCGTCTCGGGGGTCCCCTTCGTCGTGACCGCTGCCTCTGTCTTCTTTAGACGAGGAGATTTCAGACTCCGAACCACTGCTGCTGCTGCCAGAGGCCTCCACTGGTTTTGGTGCGGTGGGCCTCACACCAGCATCCTCTTTTGCAAAAAGTTCAAGTCAATATCAACATATAAAAGAGAAGTATGTTTAAAGTGTTTACCTTCGTCAGGGATGTCTTCGAAGGTAGAGGGGTCGATGTGTGCCCCCCAATCTTTTTGCTGCGAAGCTAGCGCTTCAACCTCCGCGCCCGATGTCGTCGCCGTCGAGGTCTTCTCTACCACCTCTGTAGTTGCTGCCGGAGCCCCTGCTGGCTCCGCTTCTGTTTGAGGGTTTGTGACCGTTGCCTCCTCCGAAGTAGGGGCCTCGGTCAGTGGGGACCTTCGACCGAACCCTCGAAGCTTCAGCCTCGTCGTCGTCCACCCTTTTCCTCTTGGAGCCGGTTGCCGAAGGTACAAGGTGGGAGAAGTCTGGCAAAGCCTAGACCCCCTCGACGCCGAGTAGAGTCCACACTCTGTTCCAGTGCTCCCAACTCCCCACCAAAGCAGGTCGTTGGGCCTGCTCCTCAGGTGTCGGGGCCCCGACAACATGCTCTGTCGCCATGATGGCCTCCTCCGGAGTCCTCACTTCAAGAGCGGCTTCATCAAGATTCCAAGTCAGAGTAATGTTTTTCTACGAAGTATGAAAGTAGAAAGGCTTCGAAGTCTTACCAAGGCGTTCTGTTGCCACCTCGTTTAGGCCCCCTCGGCCTGAAGGTTGGAAGAGGCCCTCCGGCCAAGAGCGCGCAAGGGGGCTGAGCTGGAGGGTGATAAACTCCTCCGTGAGGTCCCTAATGCTCATCTTCGTGGCCACCTTCTGAAGGAGCAAGATCCTCGAGCGAAGGGTGTCGGGGCTCGTCTTCACCACGCCTTCGCGCCGGTAAGAGATAAGCGCATTGGTACTCCGAAGGGGAGAGTTCGCGCCGACGGAGGTGTAGAACCACTCCTGATCCCACCTCGACTACCATTTGCTGTTGGTGGCCCTCGCAGGGAAGGCATCCTGGTACTCCCTCCGAAGCTGGAAGATAGCGCTTCCGAAGGCCAAAGCCCTCTTGATGTGGTTTGCACCCTCCCTCAGCTTCGGTTGGCAGTTGGTGTCGTGAAGAGCAACAAAGACGTCGAGGCGGCTTATATGACCACGCCGACCACTCCAACCTCTACACCAACCACTTCGACCACAGCAACTCCAATACATGTTTTTGATGGACCAATTACACGCAGTCGAGCTAAGAAGCTTCAACAAGAGGTGCACGCGCTACTTTGTGAAATTCATTTTACTATTAATGAGAGTTATATACTACCTAAGTCGTGTACATTGCTAATGCTCAGGTTTACCAAGAAGGATGACAAGAACTCACAAGGAAATGGACACATAGAAGAATCATGCTCGAACCAAGATAGTCCTGCATGATCATCTCAAAGAAATAATCATAACTTTTGATTTCCAAAATCTATGAAGGCAAATGAGAACTTTTTGGAAAACTCTTGAAGTCTAGTTTCCAATGAATCTAACCCCGACCAGTTTGAAGTTTGCATGAAGGCGTCCGACCAGTTTTAGTGCTTGCTGGTCCGAAGGTCAACAGTTTGCATGAAGTTAATGTTCTCGTATTAAAACTCTATCATTCTACAGAGTTCCATGGTGCATATTCTACATGGTGTGAAACCTTATCAAGTCACCTTTCCAAGGGATCCAACCGTTCGTGAATTGAAGCTTCCAAGGAGGAGTTATTGCTGAAATACCGAAGACCGCTTAGAAGACCAACAGCCACGCGGAAAGTCTCCAGAAGCTGATTCGTTTTCACATAGTTCGCCTAGTCTTTTCGTTTCACGTTCGCACCTATCTTCAAGGTCTACTCCTTGTATAAATACCCCCTAGCACCATTGTAATCGGCACTTTTGATTATTGAATACAGAACCCCTTGTTCAGCTGCGTACTAACAAATTCAGAGAGAGATCTCTACCTTCCTTTGCTCTTGTGATTTCCTTCGCGGGATTACAGAAGCGGCGGCTTCATCCGCTCAAAATTGGTGCTCCTACTCCCTTCAAGGTCCTCCTTGATTGATTGTAGGTTCAAAAGTGGAACTAACAGAGGGGGTTGATTCATCAAAAGTCACATCACATAACTCGATGACAGTGTTAGTCTCCAAATTGTAAACACGATAAGAATGACCATGAGTAGTGTAACCTAGAAAGATCCCGTTAGATGAGCGCGACTCAAATTTATCCAAATTTCCACATTTTAGGATAAAGCAACGATAGCCAAAAACTCGAAGATGAGTAACTTTGGGCTGTCTCCCAAAATGCAGCTCATAAGATGTCAAGTTCAAAATTGAGCGCAAGAAGATTTGGTTTGAGATGTAACAAGCAGTGTTCATGGCCTCAGCCCATAATTTTCTAGGAGTCCTGTGCTCATCGAGCATCGTCCTAGCCATCAAACCAAAGTGCGGTTCTTTCTCTCAACAACACCATTCTATTGAGGAACCTGCGGAGCAGAGAATTGATGTTCTATGCCATTCTCCATGCAAAAGTCAACAAAGAGACTGTTCTTGAACTCAGTGCCATTATCACTTCGAACGAATTTCAATGCACCAGGGAGTTCAGTGAAAAGTCTCAAAGCCAAGCTCCGAAAGTGTGAAAACACTTCATCCTTGCTGGCAAGAAAGAAGACCCAAGAGTAACGAGAGAAATTGTCGACAATAACTAGCACATACCACTTGCCGCGTAAAGAACTAACCCAAGAAGGACCTACAGTGTCCATGTGGAGAAGTTCTCCAAGTTGTTCAGTCATCACCGTGGTGACTAGCGAGTGCGAAACGACAATCATTTTTCCATGACGACAAGGAGCGCAAACTAAATTCTTCTCAAACTTGAGCTTGGGCAATCCTCGGATTAGACCTAGGGCACTCAGTCGAGCAAGCAACTCAAAACTCATATGCCCTAGTCTCCTATGCCACTTCCAAAGCTTAGAAGTCGAATGTGCAACAAGATAATGAGAAAAACCATATGACTCAAAAAAATCAGCTCCAAAAACTCTCTCAACTCTAAAGATCTTACAGACCACAACACCATCAAAATTGAGTACTTGCGAAGTATCGTGATGGAATCGCACTTCGAAGCCCTCATCAAGCAACTGAGATACAAAAAGCAAATTGTATCCCAAGTTTTCAACCAAAGCAACATCTTTGAGAGTGAAATTTAAGTTGATTCTTACCACACCTTTACCTTTCACTCTACTCCTTCTATTGTTGCCGAAGGTGATATGTTCCTTTTGCTTGGTTGTAGTGAGGCTGGAGAACCATGCTGCATCTCCGGTCATATGGCGCGAACAACCGGAGTCCATGATCCACGTGCCCTCCAAGCCTCGATCTGGTGCCTACACATGATAATAAAATCTTGATCGCTCGGTGCTGGGGTGAGTGAATACATGACGAGGCATCCAACACTGAGTGATACGAATAGTAGGCATAGTAAAAATAGACTGTCTACGCACAGGATAATCAGAATGATACAAAGTCTGAAGTCTACCTACTTGTTGTGACCCAAATGCATGATGAGGTCTCCTACCCTATCGAGGTACAAAGCTATTCGCACGGGGTCTACCACCATATGGAATATGGTGAACACCTCGAGGAGCAACACCTCTCCAAGAAGTACGAGGAGCCTCGAAAACGGGACGTGAGTAAAACTCAGACTCATGCATACCTCGAGATAGGTAATGCATGTCCTGGAAACTCATCGCCTGAGAGCGTCGCTCATTCTTGATGCGACGAAAACATAACGCAACCAAATGACCCGCCCGCTGACAATAGGAACAATGAAAAATTCTTCTAGGGGCACTCTCATGGGTCATAGGAGCAGTCCTCACAAGCTCCTTGGGCTTCTGCTGAGTGGTTTTCTTGGGAGGAATTTTCTTTGCAGGAGGAGTGGTTTTCTTTCGATTTTGGGTAGGATTTTTGGCTGATGGAGTGTCTAACAGAGCTCTTTCTTTCTCTAAGGTAGTGGGTGAGGTAAAAACAGTTCTGTTCTCACTGTCTGAAGGAATCCTCTCAAAACCCAAACCCAGAGCTAACCGTGCCCCGTCAGCACACATCTTCGTCTTGGCCAAGAGCAAGTCCATCCTACCCTTTCCCTTAGTGCATTTGTTAACCACATAAAGAAGGTATTCATTTTCAATCATGAGGTTTTCAGCTCGCTCTCTAACAGTGCCTAGCCGGTCCTTAAGGGTTATGCAGGTGTCACATATAGGTTGCACATCCTTAGAACTACCGGCCCTCTCCAATCTAGCCTCTAAGTCATGAACATGCTTATCACATAAATCAATGCTCTCACGTAATAAAGAATAGTTCATGCATTCATTTATATCATGAGTACTAGAATCAACCATCAAAAGCTGCTTCTGTGCAGTCTCAAGCTCAGAAAGAGTTTGAGCATGCATAGAATGCAACTGAGCAAGCTCACCCATGACAACAGTGCAAGATTCACATTCAGCATCATTAACCCTAGACTTAAGCATGGCATAATCAGTAGAAACAGATTCTAGCGTAAGTCTAAGGTCTTTTCTATCTCTAGCGGCTTGCACAAGCAACCTATCCTGACCAAGAACTACTTCATTCAGTTCATCTAATTTAATTGGAAGCTGGTCATAGGATAGAGGTACCTCAGATGAGTCAAGCTCATCACCACTGTGATCGCTGTCAGCCATGAAGCAAAGGCTGGTGAAATCTGGTCCCTTCTTGTCCTTCTTCTCCTCCTTCCTTGGGGACTCCTCCTCCTCATCAGAGCTCGACTCCTTAGTTGAGGAAGTGTCGATGTCACTAAGAGCAGCAACAAAAGCTCTGGAAGCGGCTTTGGCTACCCTCTTAGCCACCTTGTCGCGCTTGCCCTTCACAAAAGGCTTCATCTCCTTTTTGTGGTATTTGGGGCGCTTACTCTCATATCTCTTCTTGAGTTTAGGACAATTGGCCTTGATGTGAGAAGTGTCGCCACACTCAAAACAACCACTAAAACCACTTCTCCTCTGATCCCGTCTCTCATGATGAAAACAGGTGAACCTTCTTGCAATGAGAGCAAGCTCTTCATCATCCATACTATCCACCTGCTCCTTAGTGACGGAGACCAGGGAGGACAAAGCAAAACCACCTGCAAGAACACAAGTGCCAGATGTGCTTGGTTCTGCAGTGGTGCCACGACTAGTGCTAGAAACCAGTGCCAATGGTTGTGGCAAGGAGTTCCTATGCACTGCAAGAGATTCCTTGGCAATCTTTGTGGACTTCAGCTTGCTAAAGAGCTCATCACATGTCAATGTGTCATAACCTAAGGACTCCTCAATGCTGGATATCTTCACTTCCCATATGCTACGATCGAAAGCATAGAGAAGCTTGATAGCCCTGTCAAGATCATTGTAAGCAAGCGTCCCGTTGGATCGCAAGTTACTCACTATCGCATCAAAGCGAGAAAACATGGCATCTATAGATTCACCAGGTGCCTGCACAAACAGCTGATACTGTTGATTGTATGTGCTTTGGTGCCTGGCCTTAATCTGTGTAGAGCCCTCATGAAAAATAGTGAGTGTAGTCCAAATCTCCCTAGCTGTCCTAAGGTGTTGCACCCTATCAAACTCACTCCGACTCAAACCAATGAACAATATATTTCTAGCCTTGGAGTTGGCATTATACTGATCCTTCTCTATTTGAGAGGTGTGAGTTTCAGGGATGGAGTATTGTGAGTCCACAATCTCCCAAGTTGCATTTCCTTGGCTTAGCAAGTAAGCCTCCATGCGCACCTTCCAGTATGCAATGTCCATCCCATCGAACAGAGGTATTTTGCTAACTCTGTCAATGTCGCCAACATATCACAAAACCGGTTAAGGACAACTTGTGATCTTAACCCACTCTGATACCAATTGTTGGACCAGAAATGGTGACCAGAGGGTGGGGTGAATGAGAGCTTTTAAAATTTCAGACTAAAAATAGCCTTCTATTTTAATTCTGTCTTCTGCGGAACAAGCTTCGAACACACCCTTCGAAGTTCTGGTTCAGAGGTATTTCACAGCTCCGAAACTAGGCTTCGCAAGGAGCAAAAGTTCGAAGTCAAGAAAACTTCGCTCCACCCAGAACACCAAAAACTCAACTCTGCTAAGTCAGTGCAGGCTCCGCACACTGGGTGCCTTTGAGCAGACTTCACACTTCACCCTTCGCAAGAGCAGACTTCCCTCTAAGGACTTCGACCAAACACTCAGCGCTAGCAACAGGTACTAGGCTTCGTACTTCGGAGGTCGAGATGCACACTGAGCACACTGCTAAGAGGACTTCGACAAGGGAAGAAAACAGGCTTCAATTTAACCCAAAACAGTGCTTCGCTAGTAATCAGAGAGGACTAGTCTCAGTTTACACAGAGTGAACACACATTGAGAAAAACACACTTCACACAAACAGACCTCTCACACACGTCTCTAGAAGAGATCCAGTGCACAAACTAAACCTAGAAGACGATCGTGCACAGAGAAATCAAAGCATGAAGTGCAACACAAAATACAAGTTCAAGCAGTGAAAGGAGAACAGAATCAAAACTTCATTGCATGAACAGGGAACACAAAATGAACTCACAGATCTGAATACAAAGTGTGGCGGCTAGCACAGGAGCTCAAAAATGGCTGCTCAAAGTGTTACTGTGGCCTAGCTAGACTCCACTATTTATAGGCACTATTCAGCCCTGTGAATAGACTACTTTACCCCTAGGGTTTACACTGGTTTTGTCTCATCAGAACAGGGGGTACAGTTGGTAGTCTACTTTATTTGGAGGCTTCTTTTGTCAGCCTTTGCAGTCTTGGATTCTTCTGAAGCCCCCTTCACACATGAGGGGTGCGGTAGCGTCGGTGAGAAGCCTTGAGCCTGACGGCCTTCGCTTCACCGAAGTCAGCCTTTGATACAGTGACGGATTTGAGCCGAAACCGTCAAAGCCCTTGGGCCTTCGCACCAACACCTACGGAGTGGACCATCACAGCTTCGCAGCTTCTCCCAACTCAAACTTCGTCAGTCCTTGTACCAAAGCCATGCATGGCCAAAGTACCTCAAGTCAGCCACACTCCAAAGCCCCACCTTCGGAGTACCACCCTTCGAAGTATCTCCGTCCAAGGCCTCCGCATGAAGCATTCCATGAGCAGTCATAGTGTCTCTCCCCGAGCACACTCCTCGACGAATCTCACCCGGACCATGTCTTCGATGCACCTCGACTTCTGAGACCTCCGTTGGGTATACCTTCGAGTGCCTCCTTCCGGAGCACACTTAGAATGCCTTTCCTAATTACTGAGGACTTTGTCCACCATACTACGAAGTCACTCCATTCAGAGTATCCTTTGAAGTGCCTCGCCTCCAAGGACTTCATCTCGGAGTACCTTCAGCCGGAACCACACTCTGCACTCTCTGCCTCCGCCTAGTGCACCTTAACCCGAGGACCGATCTTGACCCCATGTAGCCTTCGTGGCCGAGCTCTCGGCTCGCCTGACATCAAGCCTCCCGCTTGACCCAGGTTCACTTGCTGCGAACCGTCTGTCACCTCCGAAGTCACCTGCACACCACAGACAGATAAACAAGTGTATCCAATACCCCGGAGACCTCTCCGGTTAAACAACCTCCGGCACACACTCCGGTGTACCGCCCAAATTACTTAGACCTTCGGTATGACCCAGTCATCGTGTACTGTCGGACCCCTCCGACAGTCACACTCCGCTTCAACAGCCGCAGCAAACAGACCCACCGAACCCTTCGGTGAAACCACCTCTGAACCCCTTCAGAGGGACCCCTTCGAATCAGAGGATAAAATATGTCAATCACTCATCACAGACTCTGAAACCAACCCTTGGTTTCTCAGTGCGCTATATCGGTCTATTCCCAAGAAGTGTGTTCTAACACGGTGACCCAAAGGTACCATTCTAACAAACCAAGTTGATACCTTCCTTGGTTTTAGGTTCTGATGAGTGATTGACAAGTGTATGTTGATGAAGGGGTCATCACCGAAGTGCTTTGGTATTTGAAGTGTACACAAGTTTGCAGTGGAGTTTGTTTACTGAAGGGGTTCGGTAGGATAAACTTCGGGAGTTGTATGGAAGGGTTCGATACTTTGGCTTTGTGCACCGTAGTGTTCACCGAAGTTAGTTTGGTGGAGGTGCTCATCGAAGGGGTTCGTTGAGTATCAAAGGTTGGTTGACTTGAAGAGGCTTCGAAGTGTCAGAAAATGTGTTTGCTTGTCGGATGGTGTGCAAGTCACTCTGAGGTGATAGTATGGTCAACAACAAGTGAATTGGGTCAAACAGGGAGTTTGATGCTAGAGGGTCATGGATGCTGAAGATCTAGGCCCCATGTGAGTTTTGGTAATTAGTGACAAACACGCTTATGGACTAATATTTCTCTTAAGTGTGAAGGAAATGATTAGGTCCCATGTGAATGGAGCACAAGATGGAAAACCCCAATACTTTGACGTGTTAAAAAGCGATGGAAAAAGGTTTGAAGAAAATTAGAAATTGATCGAGGTGTTTGGAACGATCAATTAGGCTAGGTTTCAATTTTATTTTTGCCCGTACTATAAAGAGGGGTTGCATCTTGATTATGAGTTGATTTTCAAGTGCCAATTTGCATTTCATATAGTAGCTTTTGGTCATGTGTGTATTTTGCGAAAGTTACAAAATTGCTAGAGGTATTAAATCTACAAAAATGTGTCTTTTGTAGTTTTTCTGGCAACAGTTGGTCTGACCTACCAAGGGGGTTTGGTCAGACCGGGCCATGTTGGGTGGTCCGATCAGCTAGGGGGTCGGTCCAACTGGTGCACACAAAGTTTTCTTGTTGCTGCTATATAGAGCCAACGGGGACCCTATCGGTCCGACCGAGCCGATGGCCGGTCCGACCGGGTAGGGCCAGTCTGACCAGGGCAGCATGGTCGGTCAGACCGGGTCACCCTGTCATATCAAGCAAACTGATAGTTTTCTAGCCGTTGCAAAGAGGGTCGGTCCGATCGGCCCAAGATGGGCTGTCAGACCGACAGTGCGCAGTTTTGCCACCTAACTTTGTAACGGCTAGTATTTGTGTGTGTGGCTATATAAACCCTTGCTACGGCTCCTTTGGTAGACTTTTGGCACTCATTTGAGCATACTTGAGCACTAGAGAGTCTCTCCCACCATTGAGCACTAAAATTGAGCACTAGTGTGGTTGGGAAGCAAAGTGTGATCAAGTGATCGGTTGATTGCATTGCATTTGCATTTTTGGAACTTGATTGTCTCCTCCTAGCTTTGATTGCAGCTTATTATTTTTGGAGGCTGCCACCTCCTAGACGGCTCGGAGGAGAACCCGGTGATCTCTCCAAGAAGGTTGTGGAGGAGACCCAGAAGATTGTGAAGGCTGGAGCTCACCTATCGGGAGTGAAGAAGATCTACCACTAGTGATCGAGGCCCGAGAGTTGCACTTCCAGAGCCGGCTGATCTTCAAGCTAATTCCTCCCTGAGGAATCCATGGCTTGGTGAAGAGAGTGATCAAGTGAAACTCGCCTCAATGAGGACATAAGAAATTGGCAAGTTTCTGAACCTCAGTATAAAATTCGGTTGTCTCTTGTCCCTCTTTACTTTGAGCAATTTACTTTGAACAATTTACTTTCATAGAGTAATTTAATCATGTCAACCTAGGTTGCATTCCTTTATACTTAGTTGAATCTCAATTTATCCCTAGAGTTATTTGCCTTGAAAAGAAAATTCATAAAAACTTGTCTAGTGTTAGTTCAATAGAAATTAGTTTTAAAAACTGCTTATTCACCCCCTATAGTCGGTACATCGATCCTATAAGTGGTATTAGAGCTTGGTCTCTCAATTTAGGCTTTACCGCCTAGAGAGAAGATGTCCGATGAGGTGGTGCACAATGTAGGCAAGGGTTCTTTCTTTGATGGCACAAATTATTCTATTTGGAAAGTTCGTATGGCCGCTCACCTCAAAGCCATGAGATTTGAAATTTGGTGTATTGTTGAATTAGATTTTGAAGTTGAAGACAAGAAAAATTTAATGTATCAAAACAAGAAAGATATGCAACTTGATTCCCAAGCTACAAATGCACTATTCAATTGTTTGTGTGCCGAAGAATTCAATAGGATAAGAAATATTCCAACGGCACATGACATTTGGATCACACTTCAAGATATTCATGACGGAACAACAAGTGTGAAGAATGTCAAGTCACACTACGTCAAGATCAACTATGAAACATTCACCATGTTGCCGAATGAAAGTGTTAATGAGATGTATGCAAGGCTCAATGTCATTGTCAATGATCTCAAGGGTGTTGGAGTAAAGTACACTGAGTTGGAAGTTGCCCAAAAGATGTTGAGAGCATTGCCCGAAAAGTATGACACATTGGTTACCTTCCTTATAAACTCGGATATGTCAAGTTTAACTCCTACAACTCTCTTGGGGACAATCAATACCAATGAGATTTATAAGAACAAGAGAATTGAGGGAAACACCGAAGAGCATTCCTCATCCAAGAAGAAGAGCATTGCTTTGAAGGCTAAAGTGGAGAAAAAAAGTGAAGAGGAAGAAGATACTTCTTGTGATGGTGATACCGAAAATGAAGAGATGGCTCTCTTTGTGAAGAAGTTTAACCGATTCATGAAAAAGAGAGGAAACTCCTCAAGTTCTTTCAAGAACAATAGTGACAAGAAGTCAACCAAAAAGAGTCTAAAGAATGTGAGGTGTTATGAGTGCAATGAGAAAGATCACTTTGCCTCAAGGTGTCCAAACAAACAAGAAAGTGAGGATGAAAAGTCTCACAAGAAGAACAAGGAGAAGAGTGGAAAGAAGAATCTCTTCAAGAAGTTGAACAGGAAGAAGGGTATAAATAAAACATTTGTGGGAGAATGAGATTCAAATGAACATAGCCCCGACTCCTCCTCAAGCTCCGACTCCGGTGGTGAGTCAAATTCAAGAAAGAAGAACATGGCGGGCATCGCAATAACGGAGGCTCCATCACTATACTCTCCTTTTTGTCTCATGGCAAAAGGAAATACTAAGGTAAAATCCGCTCGTGTTAGTGAAAAAGATGATAGTGATGATAAGTTGTCTTATTATGATCTTGCACAAATGCTTGAGGAGCTTAATGATTTAAATGGCAAAGAGAGGGTCAAGTTTAAAGCTCTAAATAAAGACCATGAGTCTTTAGTGGCAAAATATGAGGAGTTAAATATTTCTCATGAGATGCTTTTGGTCTCTCATGAGAAGCTCGAGGAAACTCATGAAACTCTCCTCGTCTCTACACTCAATAAGCCCAAGGTAGATGCAAGCATTACATATGATATTTTTGATGATGCTTGTCTAAATGTTGCAAATTTCATTCCAACTAAGACTAGTATATCCACCTCATGTGATGATTTACTTGCTATGCCATGCTCATCTACTATTGAGGGTTCATTATGTTCTACCAATGTATCATCATCATGTGATCCGTTATTAGTTGTTGAGAACCATGAGCTCAAGGAGCAAGTAGCTAAGTTAAGTAAGAGCTTAGAAAGATGCTTCAAGGGTAAAAATACTCTTGACAAAATCTTGAGTGAGCAAAGGTGCTCCTTTAACAAGTAGGGACTTGGATTTGTTTTCAAGAAGGGCAAAAATACTTCCTACCAAGCTCCAAGATTTATTAAGAGTAATAGTAATTTTTGTAATAAATGCTATGAAGTTTGTCACATGATTGGTGAATGTCAAATTAATAAAACTCCTCAATGTGGTGTTTTTGATTCTCATTATATGCTTAAGAGAGCTAATGATGGCTCTATTTATGCTAAGTTTTTAGGCACTCCTATTTTAGGTGAAAATAAGAAATCTATTTGGGTGCCAAAAGCTTTGGTAACTAACCTACAAGGACCCAAAAGGATTTGGGTAAGTAAAAAGGCTTGATTTCTTTTTGTAGGTGAACTAGCACACCGGAGTATCACATTGGGTACTTTATAGTGGGTGCACTCAACACATGACCGGTGATAGGAAAATGTTCACCTCTTTTGAAGTTGGTGCCATAGATCAAGAGAAAGTGACTTTCGATGATAATAGCAAAGGGAAGGTAATGGGATTAGGTAAAATTGCTATTTCAAATTATTTCTCTATTTCAAATGTTTCACTAGTTGAGTCGCTAAATTTTAATTTGTTATCTATTACTCAACTATGTGACTTAGGCCTCTCATGCACATTTAATCCTCAAGAAATATTTATAACTTGTATCCATAATAACTCCTTAGTTTTCAAAGGCTTTCGTTTTGGAAATTTATATTTAGTGGATCTCTCTTCTAGTGAAGCTAATTTAAAAACTTGTTTGGTTTCTAAAACCTCCTTGGATTGATTTTAGCATAGAAGGCTTGCTCATGTGGGGATGAGTCAATTAAATAAGCTTTCAAAACGAGATTTAGTTGTTGGTTTAAAAGATATAAAGTTTGAAAAAGATAAATTTTATAGTGCTTGTCAAGCGGGAAAACAAGTCGATTGCTCGCACCCTAGCAAAAGCGTCATGTCTACTTCTAGACCATTAGAGATTTTGTATATAGACTTATTTGGTCCAACAACTTATAAAAGCATCGGTGGTAATAGATATTATCTTGTGATTGTGGATGATTACTTAAGATTTACTTGGGTTTTCTTTCTGCATGACAAAGCTAAGACTTCCGAGTGACAATAGATCCGATTTTAAGAATACTAACATTAAGGATTATTGTAATGATCTCGACATTAAACATGAGCTTTCCGCCACCTATTCTAAACAACAAAATGGTGTTGTGGAAAAAAGAATAGGACCCTAATCAAGATGGCTAGAACTATGCTTGATGAGTATAGTGTCTCCAACTCTTTTTGGGCGGAAGCTATAAATACCGCTTGCCATGCATCTAATCGTCTTTACTTACATTGTCTTTTTGAAAAACACTCCTTATAATCTTTTAATTGGAAGAAAACCAAATATTGCATATTTTCGTGTTTTCGGTTGCAAATGTTATATTTATAGAAAATGTGTTAGACTAACTAAATTTGTAAGCAATTGTGATGAAGGATTTCTCCTTGGATATGCAACAAATAGCAAGGCATACCGAGTATACAACAAAAGCAAAGGTATTGTAGAAGAAACTTCGGATGTTCAATTTAATGAGACTAATGGCTCCCAAGAGGGGCAAGAAAATTTGGATGATGTAGGTGATGAAGGCTTGATGAGGGCAATGAAGAATATGTATATCGGTGATATCAAGCCTAAAGAAGATGAAGAACCTCCATCCTCTACACAAGTTGAAGCCTCTACTTTCACTACGCAAAATAAGGCTCAACTTGATGAAGATGAGGTTAAAGATCAAGTACCTACCATCCCATACAAGGTTCACAATGCCACCACAAAGGATCACCCAATTGATCAAGTCCTAGGTGACATTCGTAAGGGTGTTCAAACTAGATCTCGTGTTGCTTCTATTTGTGAACATTACTCTTTTGTTACTTCTATTGAGCCTAAACAAGTAGATGAAGCTCTAAATGACCCGGATTGGGTAAATGCCATACATGAAGAGCTAAATAACTTTCAAAGAAACAAGGTTTGGTCATTGGTGGAGAGACCCAAGAAGCACAACGTCATAGGAACCAAGTGGATCTTTAGGAACAAGCAAGATGAGAACGGATTGGTTGTGAGAAACAAGGCGAGATTGGTGGCACAAGGTTTCACTCAAGTCGAAAGTTTGGATTTCGGTGAAACTTTTGCTCCCGTGGCTAGATTAGAAGCCATTTGCATCCTACTAGCATTTGCTTCATGT
Organism: Zizania palustris; assembly: GCA_019279435.1. NCBI lineage: Eukaryota > Viridiplantae > Streptophyta > Magnoliopsida > Poales > Poaceae > Zizania > Zizania palustris. The sequence continues at coordinate 46,559,620 of JAAALK010000080.1, read as the reverse complement.
TTTGATATTAAATTGTATCAAATAGATGTGAAATGTGCTTTTTTAAATGGTGAAATAGCTGAACTAGTCTTTGTTTAACAACCACCCGATTTCGAAAATCCTAATCATGTTTTTAAACTTTCAAAAGCTCTCTATGGGTTAAAGAAAGCTCCTAGAGCTTGGTATGAAAGGTTGAGAAATTCCCTTTTCTCCAAGGGTTTTAAAATTGGAAAAGTTTACACCACTTTGTTTACAAAAATTATAAATGATGATTTCTTTGTATGACAAATTTATGTTGATGATATTATTTTCCGTTCTACTAACGAAGATTTTTACAAGGAGTTTGGTGATATTATGTCTAGGGAATTCGAGATGTCTATGATTGGATAATTGAGTTTCTTCCTTGGATTTTAAGTCAAGCAACTCAAGAGTGGGACGTTTGTGAGTCAAACAAAGTATATTCATGACCTACTCAAGAGGTTTGGGTCGATAGAGGAGAAACCTATAAAGACACCCATGGCGACCAACGGACATCTCGACTTAAATGAGGGAGGTAAACTGGTAGACCAAAAATTATATAGATCCATGATTGGTAGGTTACTTTACCTTAGCGCATCTAGGACCGATATTATGTTTAGTGTGTGAATGTGTGCTAGATTTCAAGCTGCACCAAAAGAGTGCCATTTAATGGCGGTCAAGAGAATACTAGGATATTTAAAACATTCTACCCATATAGGCTTGTGGTACCCCAAAGGTGCTAAATTTGAGCTAATTGGCTACTCCGACTCAGATTATGCCAGTTGCAAGGTTGATAGGAAGAGCACTTCTTGGGGTTGTCAATTGCTTGGGAGGTCTCTTGTCTCTTGGGCCTCCAAGAAACAAAACTCTTTTGCCCTTTCCACGACTGAGGCGGAATATGTCTCCGCGGGAAGTTGTTGTGCCCAATTACTATGGATGAGGCAAACCTTGTTAGACTTTGGTATAGAATTTTCAAATATCCTACTCCTTTGTGACAATGATAACGCCGTAAAAATTGCCAACAATCCCGTCCAACACTCTAGAACCAAGCATATTGATATCCGCCACCACATTCTAAGAGATCATGTTGGCAAGGGCGACATTGTTATTAGCCACATAAGAACCTATGATCAATTAGTGGATATCTTTACCAAAACACTTGATGAATCCCGCTTTTGTAAACTTAGGAATGAATTAAATATAATAGACTTCTCAAATGTGGCTTGAAATCATGCATATATGTGAGTTTCGCAATATTCTATTTATATATGCAATGCATGTGTGATTTCTTACTTAAAGTGCTATTTGGATTTTATGTGATCTTAGTTGTTTGTTTTAGGCTACACATTCAGGGGAGTGTTGTATACATTCATATGAATTACAACTCCTTGAATGCGTTGAAATCAATATCAAATGGAAGCTTTAGTTGAAAACAATGATTTTGCTCCAAAATTTCTTTTGTCAATAAAATACCCTAGATTTGTAAACAAGTTCATGAAAATATTCTATAAATGTTTTCAAATGTATTCCAAGGCTTTTGGTCCAAATAAAACTCCTCTATAGCCTTGAAAATTCTTTTTGGCTCAAAAGTAACTTATATATTCTAGTTTTGAGCAAAATAGGATTTTACTCCTAGTTTCAATTCAAAACATCTTTTGAACTTAAGTCAAAAACAAAACTTGTAGATATGGACTATATGAACATTTTTCATATTAAAAAGTTTTAGTTTTGTCCATCCTACAAAAAGATATTCAAAGTTGAATTTCAGTAAAAATTATTCGACGACCGTTTTGAACCAAAGCGTAGAATTGAGTAATTCCCTAAATTTGAGCTCCAAAAATTTGAAATTTTGGTGTTTCATAAACTTTTGGAGTTATACATTGTTTCTGCAAAGTTTGAAATTTTTCAAAATTATTTTGCTATGTTTTTCCCATATTGCCCTTTTTGGTAGAAATTTGAGAAAACAAATTTGTGATGTGTGGTAGGTCTGACCGGGTGGGCTTGGCCAATCTGACCGCCCAAACTGAGTCGGTCCAACCGGCCCCCTATGGCTGGTTAGACCGAGTGTTGGGTAGGGATAAAATCCCCCTTCTCTTTCAGGTTTCTCTCTCTCTCCTCTATTATTCCCAAACCGAGCCTTGTTCCTCTCCTCTTGCCCCCAATCCTCAAAAATAAAATCCTTCTCCATTTTTGTCAGTCTGACCGGTGATTCTTCTCTGGTCCAACCTCGGCTTCATTTTCTCTTGCCGGTAAGGATCTTTTCTCCGGCCGATCTATTGTATTTCTCAATTGAAGGTTAGGGCTAGGGTTTGTGTTCATGGGATGATTTGTGACCTTGTCTAGGCTAAAATTTTCCTTGATTCTTCAATTTTAGCCTCCTTGTAGCAATTCCCATGGTTCTATGAAATTTGCTAGGGTGATTGTCATCTAGGGAGAAAATTTGTGCAAATGGGGATTTTGCCCGTGTTGCTAGGCCGGTCTGACCGGCGGGCAATGGGCGGCCTAACCGACCATGTAACGGCGGTCAAACCGGCCTACTTGCCTCGGTCAGACCGACCCCCAACTCTGGCTATCCATTTTTGCACATTTTTTTGCTCCTCAAATTTTTTACCCTCTACCAAGAGCATACATTCTTCTCAATATTTAATTTATCCTATCTTTCTATTCCTTGAATCAATTATTTATATTCCCCTTGATTCCTTCAGTCATGCCTCGCGCCGCTCACTCTCAAGGAAATGAGTGTCGCTCAAATCATGTGGAAGATCGTGGATAGTCGTCTCAGCATTTTCAAGAAGATAGTGAAGAGGACTATGCTTATGAGGATGATAGCTCGGAAAATGAAGAAAAATGAAGAAATGACTCCTCAGCCTCCAACAGCTAGTGAGGACCCATTTGCATCTCTTGAGTTCAGAGTGGATGTCCGTAATCAAGAAAATTTTGCTCATCTGCGTCATCACAATCAGTTTCTCAGGCCAAGAGACACTACGGATCAAAGGTTTCACACTAATTTTCAGAGGGTGGTGTACAACATCGCTTATGCAAACCGATCTTTGGCTCCGCATAAATGGATCTCTTGGAAGGACTTAAGTGGAGAGGCGGCAGCACTCAGAAATATCTTTGGGGCAGCGGGGATTCACAAGACAGTGAGTTTGAAGCAAGACTTCAACTAGGATATCATTCGTCAGTTTTATGCCACAGTGTTCATTCCGACCACTTGTGATTCTCTTACTTGGATTACTGGAAATGTTTTCTGTATTGCATCAAAGCAAGATATTCAGAGTGCTTGGGATATCAGATTCTCTTCTGGGCTTAAATTGCATGATGAGTTCACTCATAATACTTTGACAGAAGAAGAAATGGCACATCGCATCATGCGTCATTCCATATTGCCTCGTCTAGGGAACTGTTGATAGCAGAAAATGGCATTAATGGCTAGATTGTCAAAATATCAATTTTTGATAATTTGGGCCAGAAACACACATGTCCAGGGTCTGTCTGAAGCCCTATAGGGCCGAAGCCCATCAAGCTATGGGCTCCGAAAGTCTCCAGCTAGCCTGTGGGCTTCGGCCAGGAAGCCTTCGGAGGACCATGCTACTGAAGCCTCGGAGGCTTTCGGAGGCCCATGATGCCGAAGCTTCGGAAGCCCACTCTATCAAAGCTTCGGCCCAAGACCAAGCCCCAACGGGCCTGGCCGAAGCCCACGTTGCTGAAGCTTCGGGAACCTTTGGACGCCCACGCTGCCGAAGCTTCGGGAACCTTCGGAGACCCATGCTACCGAAGCTTCCGGAACCTTCAGAGGCCCACGCTGCCGAAGCTTCGGCCCGAGGAGCAGGCCTCGGCGGGCCTGCCAAAGCCCACCTCGGCAAAATAGAGTTGGACGCGTTGCCAGCTCAATCTTTATCTCTATCCGGCCGGATTAATTGTACATTAGATTAGAGTTAACCCTCTATAAATATAGAGGCCTGGCCGGCGTGGAGAACCCCCCCCCCCCAACACAAACACAACCAAAGCCAAGCTTTGATCATACCTTTACTTTTACTTTTACTTTCCTGTACCTCTTCCTGGGTTTGCCTGGAAGCCCTCCGTCCGCCACTACGGAACAGTGGTAAGCTGTTGGACCGAAAACGGCGACCAAAGGGGGGGTGAATGGGAGCTTTTAAAATTTCGGGCTAAAAACTAGCCTTCGGTTTAATCCTGTCTTCTGCGGAACAGGGTTCGAACACTACCTTCGAAGATCTGGTTCGGAGGTGTTTTGACAGCTCCGAACACAGGCTTCGCAGCAGCAGAAGTTCGAAGCCAAGAAGACTTCTCTCCTCTCACTATCCTCTAAAATCTACTCTACTAAGTCAGTGCAGGCTCCGCACACGGGGTGCTTCGAGCAGGCATCGCACATCACCCTTCGCAAGAGTGGACAGCCCACTGAGGACTTCGACCAAGTACTTGGCAACAGCAACTGGTGCTGGGCTTCATACACGAAGGTCTGAACGCACACTCACAGACTTTGCTAGGGACTTAGACTCGATAAAAGCACAGGCTTCGATCAGGGCTTCGCTAGTAAGCAGCGAGGTCTTGCCTCCTGTTACACAGAGCAAATGCACACTGAAAAGCACACTTCGCACAAAACACACTTCGCCTAGACAGGCTTCGGTGCACTAAAGCTAGCGAGGTATGCAAACAAGCTCAAGCAGAAAGACAACACAGAAGCAGGGCTTCGCCGCTTGAACAAGGAACACAGTAAAAATTGAACTCTGTATGAATACAGAGAAGTGGTGGCTGGTACAGGAGCTCAACAGTAAATGCTCAAAGTGTTAAATGTTACCTACCGACCCCCCATATTTATAGCCCACAGTTCACCCAAAGGAATTGACTACTTTACCCCTAGGGTTTACATTGGTTTTGTGATGGGTCCTGAAATTGGATGGCCCGATCTTTCGGTGAGTTGATAAGATAAGATAAGTTCGATTAGATGGAGACGACGTTGACGACCCGACTACAACCGTACGAGACGTTCGTGTTGCGCCTTAGCGATCGATACACCAACTCCAAGGGTTGTTGATCTTATCGGTGATCAACCTTGTTCCTGCAAGCAATCGAAGAACGAGCAAGAACAAGATAAAGGAGCAACTACAATTGCTAGATATGAAAGACGCACAAAGGGTAGTTGGGGTTCTGAAACGTGAAACCGGCGATCTAACCGATCACGGGTTTACACGGACAAGTAGCATTGGCTAAACTTTTATCTAATCAAAACCCCCATTACAACTGAAGTTTCTAGGGGTATTTATAGCCCTAGGGACGTCCCCAAAGTTTGGAAAACTTATTACATATGGAAAGGACTAATTATGTCCAAAACAGATTGACTAAAAAATGGAAATTCCGTGCTTAATTGGTTCGGCCTGAAAAAGGAGCACGCATTGATTTGGTGATTGCGATCTCCTCTGATGGAATCTGGATATGTAGCTGGATCCGTTGGAAAGAGGACGTATCAAGCTTTCCAAAAAGTCCAAGATCACCCTAATTGGAGCTTCCATATAAAAGTTATGTGCATTTGAATTTCGTATTGTTCCTGCAGTCCGAGTGTGAATCCCACACGTGTAGAACTTTATCTCCACTTTTTATTGGCACAAAAATGACGTCTCAAAGTTGCATATTATATTTGGATTAACTTGACTTGGTCCCCAATCAACTTCCATGATGTTCCATGCTCTTGATGTGCTCTTAACGTGTCGCTTGATCCATGAAAGAATTTCTGTAATTGAAAACAAAGCCAACTCATGGTGTAGCATCCTTAGCTCAAATATATAAAATGTAAATCTAATATAGAATGAATGAACCTTTGGTTGTTTACTGTAAAGTATAAGCATGGTTATATCTGATCTAGTGATGTCCTCATCATTCTCTCCTTCTTGGCTGCAAACCGTCCTCGGTTTGTTCTTGTGTTCATCATCAATGCAACTCCTAGCAAAAGAACCATTATTGTGCAGTATCTCTTGTTCTTTAAACATGCGGTGAATTGAAGAAAACCAACTCACCAAATCCTTTGCTTGAACGAATGATATCGAATCTGTACTTTTAGATATTGGAGCAGGAATTGTGTCATTGCTAAGCAGCCCACAAGGCTCTCCTTCTTGAAAACAAACCTGTGTATTTAAATCAAAACAAGAGACTCTCGAGATAATAGGATTAGTTAAAACTCCTTGGTTGAGACTATTATTTTCAGAATTTACATGTTGTTTCAAATCTGTACATATGTAAACTCTATGCACAAAGTATACTCCTTGATCATTGTATTTTCCAATTACATGAAAACTCATTTGAGCAGGACATGGCAGATCAGGTCTAGTGAGTAAATTATCATTTAAAGCACTAAGTTCACAAAGATTATCAAGTTCAATATAACCCCAAGTATTTAAAGAAGATAACAATTTCTGTTCTTCCTCTTCACTAGCAATGTGAACAACATGTATCAAATCACTTAAAGGTTCGGCAACAAAGTCAACCTGTTCATTAACTAGTTGTGGCATGTATATAAGTGAAGTATTAACACACAACTCTTCTTTATTACAAGGAGTGTCAAGCAAATCATCTGGTAACAAAGCAATTTCAGCAAAAGATTCTACTAATGCTGGCTCTATAATAGCATGAATAGTGGACAATTGTGTTTTATCAGGAGTACACTCACCTTGATTAATTTCAGCACATAAATTACCTTGCAAAACATTTTCCGATGATGTAAGTGCATTTTTATTCTCCTTTTCCTGTTCAAGGTTAGTAGTACTAGCAAGCAAACTGATTGGTGTCGCCTCTAAATCAATAGCAATCTGAATTTCAGCTCGACATGCAAGTTCAAACAATTGAGAGAGAGAATTATATGTTTCATGAAGAAGCATTTCCTGAATTTCCTTGTTAAGCCCACGTAAAAACCTTTGTTCTATAGATTCTTCACATTCATCTATAGCACAACGTAATAAACAAGTATGCATATCATGATAGTATGAGGCAACACTTCTGCTATCTTGTTTTAAACATTGTAGTTTCTTTAATAGAATATCGGCATAATATGGAGGAACAAACGCATCTCTCAAATATTTCTTTAAGTCTTTCCAAGATTGAGGTATTTTATCATGTCTACAAAGATGTTTCCAATGATATGCAGCATCTTTAACTAACACTTTAGAGGCAGCCATAACCTTTTCTCTTTCAGACAAGTTATACTTTTTAAATTCATTATCTACATCTAGCTCCCATTAAATATATGCATGAGGATCATAATTTCCTTCAAAATAAGGTATTGTACATTTGAACCTGGCTAGAAATTCATCACATACCTCATATTTATCGTGTTGATCCCTCATGTGTCGATGAAGATATTGATATTGAGCTTCACTATATCCTATCTCCTTGTGTATCCCTGCCATGATCAGTAGTAGACAAGAAACATACAAATAATATGTACGCTCCTATTAACTACAAGGTTGTGGAGGCACAAAAATCACACTCGCTCAATCCTGTTTCAAGCTCTTACAAGTTCTTACCAATGCAAGCAGGAGGTGTTGTACACCGACTTAACCACAAACAACATGGAGATTAGATGTATCGATGCCTTGGCAAACACTTGGTTGTACAAGCTGTAGTCAAATCTGTGGAGCTCTAGGTAGGCTGAAATATGTAGCAAGGAAAACTAGAACCACATTAGCATAAGCAAACTGAGTAATTGTTCAACGTCGGTATTGTGCTGATCCTAGGCTTGAACGTACTAGAGACGCGAGCCTAGACACAAACGATACCACCAAACCGACAAAGGAAGAACTAGCTTTCCTCCTCTTTTGTCACAAGTTTTCTTTCTTCACTTTTTTTTCTTTTCTCTTTTTTTTTGGTGCAGCTTTTTTTTTCTTTTTTTTTGAGCACCTTTCTGCCTTTTTTTTTCCTTTTTTTCTCCTTTTTTTAAAGAACAACAAAGGACAATGTGACTCTTAGTACATGACTCCCGAACTTTGTACGTTACAAAACAGAAAGCAAACGACTGAATATGAAGATGACTCTAAAAGGAAAAATAAAGATCTGGTTGTAAGCTTTCCAAAATATATCAAAACTCTCCAATCCGAATAGGCAGGTGCGAGATATGATAGTTTTAGTAACACCTGTACAGTCTGCCCGAATTATTCTCGAATTCCAACAAAGAAACCGACTCCAATTTGATTTGAACTCAAAAACTAAGGGATAAAAATACCCTAAACACTTGATAGACAGACAAAAACACGGTGGTAAAAAACGTGACAAGAACTCGAAACTCTAAACGAACTAAACACTAAGACCAGCAACTTCACAAGACGATGCAACCAAAAACTCAAAAAGCCGATACTAAGCAGAACTAGTAATAGGCTCAAAGAGGCTTGGATCTCGGGTAATTTTTTTTTGTGTGGCTTTTTCTGGACTGTAGGAAGAAAATGAAATAAAAACTCACCGAGCAACGAAAGCTCTGATACCACTTGATGGGTCCTGAAATTGGATGGCCCGATCTTTCGGTGAGTTGATAAGATAAGATAAGTTCGATTAGATGGAGACGACGTTGACGACCCGACTACAACCGTACGAGACGTTCGTGTTGCGCCTTAGCGATCGATACACCAACTCCAAGGGTTGTTGATCTTATCGGTGATCAACCTTGTTCCTTCAAGCAATCGAAGAACGAGCAAGAACAAGATAAAGGAGCAACTACAATTGCTAGATATGAAAGACGCACAAAGGGTAGTTGGGGTTCTGAAACGTGAAACCGGCGATCTAACCGATCACGGGTGTACACGGACAAGTAGCATTGGCTAAACTTTTATCTAATCAAAACCCCCATTACAACTGAAGTTTCTAGGGGTATTTATAGCCCTAGGGACGTCCCCAAAGTTTGGAAAACTTATTACATATGGAAAGGACTAATTATGTCCAAAACAGATTGACTAAAAATGGAAATTCCGTGCTTAATTGGTTCGGCCTGAAAAAGGAGCACGCATTGATTTGGTGATTGCGATCTCCTCTGATGGAATCTGGATATGTAGCTGGATCCGTTGGAAAGAGGACGTATCAAGCTTTCCAAAAAGTCCAAGATCACCCTAATTGGAGCTTCCATATAAAAGTTATGTGCATTTGAATTTCGTATTGTTCCTGCAGTCCGAGTGTGAATCCCGCACGTGTAGAACTTTATCTCCACTTTTTATTGGCACAAAAATGACGTCTCAAAGTTGCATATTATATTTGGATTAACTTGACTTGGTCCCCAATCAACTTCCATGATGTTCCATGCTCTTGATGTGCTCTTAACGTGTCGCTTGATCCATGAAAGAATTTCTGTAATTGAAAACAAAGCCAACTCATGGTGTAGCATCCTTAGCTCAAATATATAAAATGTAAATCTAATATAGAATGAATGAACCTTTGGTTGTTTACTGTAAAGTATAAGCATGGTTATATCTGATCTAGTGATGTCCTCATCATTTTGTCTCTACAAAACTGAGGGGTACAAAAGGTAGTCAACTTTATTGGAGGCTTCTCTGTCAGCCTTTGCAGAGAGGACAGCGCCAGCTTTTTGCAGAGCAGACACTGTCAGACTTGCAGCCTTTGACCTTTCTGAAGCCCCCCTTCGCACGCGAGGGGTGCGGTAGCTTCAGGTGAGAAGCCATGAGCCTGATGGCCTTCGCTTCACCGAAGTCAGCCTTCGATACAGTGACGGTTTTGAGCCGAAGCCGTCAAAGCCCTTGGGCCTTCGCACCAACACCTCCGGAGTGGATCACCACGGCTTCGCAGCTTCGCCCAGCTCGAACTCCGTCAGTCCATGTACCGAAGCCATGCAGGCCGAAGTACCACAAGACAACCACACTCCGAAGCCCCACCTTCGGAGTACCACCCTTCGAAGTCCCTCCTTCGTCCAAGGCCTCCGCACGAAGCATTCCATGAGCACTCCATCTCAGTGTCTCTCCCCGAGCACACTCCTCGACGAGCCTCACCCGGACCATGCCTTCGATGCGCCTCGACTTCTGAGACCTTCGTCGGGCACCTTCGAATGTCTCCCTCCGGAGCACACTTCGAACTCCTTGCCTCCACAGAGGACTTGATCCATCCAACTCCGAAGTTACTCCATCCGGAGTACCGTCGAAGTGCCTCGCCTCCGAGGACTTTGTCTCTGAGTACCTTCACCCGGAGCCACATTCTGCACTCTCTGCCTTCACCTGGCGCACCTCGACCCGAGGACCGACCCAGACCCCTTCGCAGCCACCGTGACAGAGCTCCCTGCTCCCCTGGCATCAAGCCTCCCGCTTGACCCAGGTTCACCTGCCGCGAACCTGTTCGTCGCCTCCGAAGTCCCTGCGCACCACAGACAAACAGACAAGTGTGTCCAGTACTCCGGAGACCTCTCCGGGTTAGCAACCTCCGATACACACTCCGGTGTACCGCCCAAAGTACCGAAGCCTTCGGTACTGACCCAATCATCGTGTACTGTCGGACCCCTCCGACACGCACACTCTGCTGCAATAGCTGCAGCAACCAAACCACCGAACACCCTTCGGTGGAACCACCTCCGAACACCCTTCGGAGGTCCAACCTCCGAACCCTTTCTAGAGGTCCCCCTTCGAATCAGAGGGTAAAAGCCTGTCAATCACTCATCACAAACACTGAAACCAACCCTTGGTTTCTCAATCTCCCCCTTGATGAGTGCATTGACAACCAACTTTAAGTCCAAGAAAAATTAAAAGACTTTCAGCACACAAGTGATCATAAAAACTCAGAAACGAGCCAAAACATGTCACTTGATAAAAAGAATTTTCTTCCCCCTTTGTAAAAGAGTAAAAGCCCCTTCGGCAAAAACTCCCTGAGTTAATCTTCCCCCTTTGGCAACAGAGAACTCTCTTTCAGCTCAAAAATTTCTCCCCCTTTATAGCAGAGAACGTAGCAATTTCTCCCCCTTTGGCAATGCAAGCATCAAGGAGCACATACAAGAGGCATTGCTTGGAAATGAGCAGAATTGCAAAGACATATAAAGCAAAATATGCCAACAACAACACCAATGATCATGGGCTCAGCTCCAATTAACATTTTCTAAAAACATGATGAAGCATGTGATTTGATCATTTTTGAAATAAAAGCATCACCACTTAGACAAGGAAACTAGACAAGTAAAAGCAGGGACTGCGCAAAGCTAGTCAATTTCTACTCTAGACAGACAAGTCCAGTTCAAATGGAGCATGAAAAGCAAACTTGATGATCAATAAATTTTGTTGTTCTTGTCTTAGTGCCAGGGGTTATTTGTTTGTCCACCTTATACTTTCCAATCAGGTCAAGCCTAGGCATGAAAGCCATTAGAAGCTTAAAGCAATGATCTTGGCATACACTACACTATTCCAGTTCAGACCAATGTGCAACGGTAAGCAGTCTAGAATAGGGTAGTGCGACAAACAAACCCACCTGGATCTTTTCACTTAAAGCATGCAAATCATGGAGTTTTTGATGTTAACTAAGTGAACCAATTGTTTGGCACTTTATGAATATCCATGAAAATGTAGAACAATTTTTCAAGTTGCAATTTTTAGCATCCAAAGAAATGTGGCTTGCTATCAAGCAAAAAAGATAGCTAAAGCAGTCCAGCCTAAACATGCTAGGTTCAAGACTAAGCAGTGAGCACGATTTGATTTTGAAAAGAAAACATCATGCACATGAATGTCTCAGATTGATTAAAAAGAGCTGAGCTGACACGATTTCATAAATTATAAGCAGGCATATAAGTGCAAAAGATGTAAATGCAATTTCACACATAATGAGCAAATATGCAATACAATTAAAAGCAGCTCCCCCTCAAAAAATGTCGTAAGGGTGACAAATACCTAGTTCCCCACGCAAGTAAGCAAATCAAGAAGCATCGAGGGGTTTTGTGAAAATATCGGCTAGCTGGTGTTGGGTATCAACATATTGAAGTTCAATATCACCCTTCTCATTGTGATCTCTGAGAAAATGATACCGCACATCAATGTGTTTGGTTCTGGAGTGCTGAACCGGGTTGTTTGCAATACAAATAGCACTAGTGTTATCACAGAAAAGTGGAACACTCTTATAATCTAACCCGAAATCCCGCAAAGTGGATGCCATCCACAAGATCTGAGAGCAACAGCTAGTTGCAGCAACATATTCGGCCTCAGCCGTCGATTGTGCAACACTAGACTGTTTGCGGGAAGACCAGCAAACCAATGAAGTACCCAGAAAATGACAAGTACCAGAGGTACTCTTCCTATCAATTCTACACCCAGCAAAATCCGCATCGGAATAACCTCGAAGACATAAAGATGAAGATGCTGAATACCATATGCCAAATTCGAGGGTATGTTTGAGATACCTTAAGATGCGCTTTACCGCTTGGCGGTGCGAAGCTCGTGGTGAAGCCTGAAAACGAGCGCACAGACACACTGCGAAATGTATGTCCGGCCTCCTAGCAGTCAAGTAGAGGAGGGACCCGATCATGCTTCGGAACTCCTTATGATCTACGGCTTCTCCATCTTCGTCAGGGTCCAATGCTACAGATGTAGCCATTAGAGTGGCGAGGGGCTTCGCATCGGACATATCAAACTTCTTGAGCAGATCCTTGGTGTACTTCGTTTGGTGGACGAAAGTACCTTGTTTTCTTTGCTTGATTTGCAAACCAAGGAAAAATGTAAGCTCACCCATCATGGACATTTCAAATTCCCTGCTCATGGTATCTGCAAACTCGGCAACCAAAGCATGAGAAGAGCCACCAAAGATGATGTCATCCACATAAATCTGAACTAGGAGGAAATCTTTGCCATGCTTGAGAGTAAACAGGGTTTTATCAACAGAGCCCATCAAATACCCTCGCTCAAGCAGAAAAGACTTAAGTCTATCATACCATGCCCGAGGGGCCTGCTTGAGTCCATAAAGAGCCTTATGAAGTTTAAGGACTTTATGTGGGTACTTGGGGTTTTCAAAACCAGGGGGTTGTTTTACATAAACATCTTCACCTATGAAGCCATTAAGAAAAACACTTTTGACATCCATTTGATAGAGTTTGAATCCCCGGGATGTCGCAAAGGCAAGTAAAATCCTAATGGCCTCAAGGCGAGCAACAGGTGCAAAAGTTTCGGTAAAATCAATCCCTTCTAGTTGAGAATAACCCTGAGCTACAAGTCTAGCCTTGTTTCTAACTATAGTCCCATCCTCCCCTTGTTTGTTTTTGAAAATCCATTTTGTACCAATAAAATGAACATTTGGTGGAGGATCAACTAACGACCAGACTTGGTTTCTCTCAAAATTTTCAAGCTCTTCATGCATGGCATTGATCCAACTAGAATCAGAAAGTGCATGACTAACATCTAAGGGCTCGAAAGAAGCAACAAAAGCGGAATCAATGAAATGAGCATGAGAACGTGTTACCCTTTGATCAAGCTCACCAATGATCTGCTCGGGAGGATGCATCTTTTGAACATGGTGTGGAGCCTCGCGGTGGGAAGCAGTCTCCCCCTCAACTTGTGCGTTGGAGTGGTCCAAGATGACCGATGTTGAGGTAGTTGCTTCGGGACCTCGTGCCGAAGTGGTTGAGGCGGGGTCAGCTTCGGGGGTTGATGTCGAGGGTAGTAGGGGTTCATCCTCGAATTCTCTGGGATATTCTTCTTCGAAGATGGTCTGTTCCATGTCGTGTTCATTTGCCTGTTCAAGAGCAGAACTAACAGAGGGGGTTGATTCATCAAAAGTCACATCACATGACTCGATGACAGTGTTAGTTTCCAAGTTATAAACACGATAAGAATGACCATGTGTAGTGTATCCCAAAAAGATCCCGTCAGAAGAACGCGACTCAAATTTATCCAAATTACCACGTTTTAGGATAAAGCAACGACAACCAATAACTCGAAGATGAGTAACCTTGGGCTGTCTCCCAAAACGTAGCTCATAAGATGTCAAATTCAAGATTGAGCGCAAGAAGATTCAGTTAGAGATGTAACATGCAGTGTTCATGTCCTCAGCCCAGAATTTTCTAGGAGTCCTGTGCTCATCGAGCATTGTCCTAGCCATCTCAACCAAGGTGCGGTTTTTCCTCTCAACAACACCATTCTGTTGAGGAACCCGCGGAGCAGAGAATTGATGTTATATGCCATGCTCCATGCAAAAGTCAACAAAGAGACTGTTTTTGAACTCGTGCCATTATCGCTTCGAATGAATTTCAATGCACTTGGGAGTTCAGTGAAAAGTCTCAAAGCCAAGCTCCGAAAGTGTGTAAACACTTCATCCTTGCTGGTAAGAAAGAAGACCCAAGAGTAGCGAGAGAAATCGTCGACAATAACTAATACATACCACTTGCCGCCTAAAGAACTGACCCGAGAAGGACCTACAGTGTCCATATGGAGAAGTTCTCCGGGTTGTTCAGTCATCACTGTGGTGACTAGCGAATGCGAAGCAGCAATCATTTTTCCATGTCGACATGGAGCGCAAACTAAATTCTTCTCAAACTTGAGCTTGGGCAATCCTCGGATCAGGCCTAGGGCACTCAAACGAGCGAGCAACTCAAAGCTCATATGCCCTAGTCTCCTATGCCACTTCCAAAGCTCAGAAGTCGAATGTGCAATAAGGCAATGAGAAGAACCAGATGACTCAGAGAAATCAGCTCCAAAAACTCTCCCAACTCTAAAGATCTTACACACCAAAACGCCATCAGAATTGAGCACTTGCGAAGTATCACGATGAAATCGCACTTCGAAGCCCTCATCAAGCAACTGAGATACAGACAGCAAATTGTATCCCAGGTTTTCAACCAAAGCAACATCTTTGAGAGTGAAATTCGAGTTAATTCTTACCACACCTTTACCTTTCACTCTACTCCTTCGATTGTTTCCGAAGGTGATATGTTCCCTTTGCTTGGTTGTGGTGAGGCTGGAGAACCATGCTGCATCTCCGGTCATGTGGCGCGAACAACCGGAGTCCATGATCCACGTGCCCTCCAAGCCTCGATCTGTCGCCTACACATGATAAAAATATCTCGATCGCTCAGTGCTGGGGTGAGTGAAAGAATGACGAGGCATCCAGCACTGAGTGACACGAGTAGTAGGCACAGTAAAAGTAGACTGTCTACGCACAGGAAAATCAGAATGATGCAAAGTGCGAGGTCTACCTACATGCTGTGATCGAATAACATGTCGAGGTCTCCTACTCTGACGAGGTACAAAGCTACTCGCCTGGGGTATATCACCATATGGAACACGGTGAACACCTCGAGGAGAAAAACCTCTCCGAGAAGCACGAGGAGCCTCAAAAGCAGGACGATAGTAAAACTCAGACTCATGCATACCTAAAGATGGGTAATGCATGTCCCGGTAACTCATTGCCTGAGAGCGTCGCTCATCCTTGATGCGACGAAAACAGAACCCAACCAAATGACCCGCCCGCTGACAGTAGGAACAGTGAAAAACTCTCCTGGGGGCACTCTCATGGGTCACATGAGCAACTCTCACAGGCTCCTTGGGCTTCTGCTGAGTGGTTTTCTTGGGAGGATTTTTCTTGGCAGGAGGTGTGGCTTTCTTTGGTGGTCGGGTAGGCTTTTTGGCTGAAGGAGTGTCTAACAGAGCTCTCTCTTTCTCTAAGGTAGTGGGAGAGGTAAAAACAGTTTTGGTCTTGCTGTTTGAAGAAATCCTCTCAAAACCCAAACCTAGAGCTACCCCTGCTCTGTCAGCACACAACTTGGTCTTGGCCAAGAGCAAATCCATCCTATCCTTTCCCTCAGTGCATTTATTAACCACAGAAAGAAGGTACTCATTTTCAGACATGAGGTTTTCAGCCCACTCTCTAACAGTGCCTAGTTGGTCCTTAAGGGTAATGCACGTGTCACAAACAGGCTGCACATCCTTAGAACTACCAGCCCTCTCCAATCTAGCCTCTAAATCATGAACATGTTTATCACGTAAATTAATGCTCTCGCGCAATAAAGAACAGTTCATGCAATCAATTATATCATGAGGTCTAGAATCCACCACCAAAAGCTGCTTCTGTGCAGTCTTAAGCTCAGATAGAGTTTGAGCATGTACAGAACGCAACTGAGCAAGCTCACCCATGACTACATTACAAGCTTCACATTCAGCATCATTTACTTTAGACTTAAACATGGCATATTCAGTAGAAACAGATTCTAACCTAAGTCTAAGGTCTTTTCTTTCTCTAGCGGCTTGCACAAGTAATCTATCCTAACCAAGAACTACTTCATTCAGCTCATCTAATTAATTAATAGCTGGTCAGATGATAGTGGTACCTCAGATGAGTCAAGCTCATCGCCGCTGTGATCGCTGTCGGCCATGAAGCAAAGGCCGGTGAAGTCTCGTCCTTTCTTGTCCTTCTTGTCCTCCTTCCTTGGGGACTCCTCCTCCTCAGAGCTCGACTCCTCAGTTGAGGAAGTGTCGATGTCGCTGAGAGCAGCAACAAAAGCTCTGGAAGTGGCTTTGGCTACTCTCTTAGCCACCTTGCCGCGCTTGCCCTTCACAAAGGGTTTCCTCTCCTTCTTGTGGTATTTGGGGCGCTCACTCTCATCTCTTCTTGAGCTTAGGGCAATTGGCCTTAATGTGAGAGGTGTCGCCACATTCAAAGCAACCACTAAAACCACTTCTCCTCTGATCCCGTCTCTCATGGTGAAAACGGGTGAACCTTCTGGCAATGAGAGCAAGCTCATCATCATCCAGAGTGTCCACCTGCTCCTTTGTGACAGAGACCAGGGAGGACAAAGCAAAACCATCTGCAAGAACACAAGTAACAGATGTGCTTGGTTCTGCAGCGGTGCCACGGCTAGTGCTAGAAACCAATGCCAATGGCTGTGGCAAAGAGCTTTTGTGCACTGCAAGAGATGCCTTGGCAATCTCTGTGGACTTCAGCTTACTGAAGAGCTCATCACAGGTCAATGTGTCATAACCTGCAGACTCCTCAATGCTGGATATCTTCACTTCCCATATGCTACGGTCAAGAGCATAGAGAAGCTTGATAGCCCTATCATGATCATTGTAAGCAAGCGTCCCGTTGGATCGCAAGTTACTCACTATAGCATCAAAGCGCGAAAACATGGCATCTATAGATTCACCAGGTGCCTGCACAAACAGCTGATACTGTTGATTGTATGTGCTTTGGCACCTGGAATTAATCTGAGTAGAGCCCTCATGAAAAATAGGGAGCGTTGTCCAAATCTCCCTAGCAGTTCTAAGGTGCTGCACCCTATCAAACTCACTCCGGCTCAAACCAATGAACAGTATATTTCTTGCCTTCGAGTTGGCATTATACTGATCTTTCTCTGTTTGAGAAGTGCGAGTCTCAGGGATGGAGTATTGTGAGTCCACAATCTCCCAAATTGCATTTCCTTGGCTTAACAAGTAAGCCTCCATGCGCACCTTCCAGTATGCAAAGTCTGTCCCATCGAACAGAGGAATTTTACTGCCTCTATCCATGTCGCCAATAGATCACAAAACTGGTTAAGGTCAACTGGTGATCTTAACCTGGCTCTGATACCAATTGTTGGACCGAAAACGGCGACCAGAGGGGGGGTGAATGGGAGCTTTTAAAATTTCGGGCTAAAAACTAGCCTTCGGTTTAATCCTATCTTCTGCGGAACAGGGTTCGAACACTACCTTCGAAGATCTTGTTCAGAGGTGTTTTGACAGCTCCGAACACAGGCTTCGCAGGAGCAGATGTTCGAAGCCAAGAAGACTTCGCTCCTCTCACTATCCTCGAAAATCTACTCTGCTAAGTCAGTGCAGGCTCCGCACACGGGGTGCTTCAAGCAGGCTTCGCACTTCACCCTTCGCAAGAGTGGACAGCCCACTGAGGACTTCGACCAAGTACTTGGCAACATCAACTGGTGCTGGGCTTCGTACACGAAGGTCTGAACGCACACTCACAGAATTCGCTAGGGACTTAGACTCGATAAAAGCACAGGCTTCGATCAGGGCTTCGCTAGTAAGCCGCGAGGTCTTGCCTCCTATTACATAGAGCGAATGCACACTGAAAAGCACACTTCGCACAAAACACACTTCGCCTAGACAGGCTTCGGTGCACTAAAGCTAGCGAGGTATGCAAACAAGCTCAAGCAGAAAGACAACACAGAAGCAGGGCTTCGCCGCTTGAACAAGGAACACAGTAAAAATTGAACTCTGGATGAATACAGAGAAGTGGTGGCTGGTACAGGAGCTCAACAGTAAATGCTCAAAGTGTTAAATGTTACCTACCAACCCCCCATAATTATAGCCCACAGTTCACCCAAAGGAATTGACTACTTTACCCCTAGGGTTTACATTGGTTTTGTCTCTACAGAACTGAGGGGTACAAAAGGTAGTCAACTTTATTGGAGGCTTCTCTGTCAGCCTTTGCAGAGAGGACAGCGCCAGCTTTTTGCAGAGCAGACACTGTCAGACTTGCAGCCTTTGACCTTTCTGAAGCCCCCCTTCGCACGCGAGGGGTGCGGTAGCTTCGGTGAGAAGCCTTGAGCCTGATGGCCTTCGCTTCACCGAAGTCAGCCTTCGATACAGTGACGGTTTTGAGCCGAAGTCGTCAAAGCCCTTGGGCCTTCGCACCAACACCTCCGGAGTGGATCACCACGGCTTCGCAGCTTCACCCAGCTCGAACTCCGTCAGTCCGTGTACCGAAGCCATGCAGGCCGAAGTACCACAAGACAACCACACTCCGAAGCCCCACCTTCGGAGTACCACCCTTCGAAGTCCCTCCTTCGTCCAAGGCCTCCGCACGAAGCATTCCATGAGCACTCCATCTCAGTGTCTCTCCCCGAGCACACTCCTCGATGAGCCTCACCCGGACCATGCCTTCGATGCGCCTCGACTTCTGAGACCTTCGTCGGGCACCTTCGAATGTTTCCCTCCGGAGCACACTTCGAACTCCTTGCCTCCGCAGAGGACTTGATCCATCCATTTCTGAAGTTACTCCATTCGGAGTACCTTCGAAGTGCCTCGCCTCCGAGGACTTTGTCTCGGAGTACCTTCACCCGGAGCCACACTCCGCACTCTCTGCCTTCACCTGGCGCACCTCGACCCGAGGACCGACCCAGACCCCTTCGCAGCCACCGTGACGGAGCTCCCTGCTCCCCTGGCATCAAGCCTCCCGCTTGACCCAGGTTCACCTGCCGCGAACCTGTCCGTCACCTTCGAAGTCCCTGCGCACCATAGACAAACAGACAAGTGTGTCCAGTACTCCGGAGACCTCGCCGGGTTAGCAACCTCCGGTACACACTCCGGTGTACCGCCCAAAGTACCGAAGCCTTCGGTACTGACCCAGTCATCGTGTACTGTTGGACCCCTCCGACACGCACACTCCGCTGCAACAGCTGCAGCAAACAAACCACCGAACACCCTTCGGTGAAACCACCTCCAAACACCCTTCGGAGGTCCAACCTCCGAACCCCTTCCGGAGGTACCCCTTCGAATCAGAGGGTAAAAGCCTGTCAATCACTCATCACAAACACTAAAACCAACCCTTGGTTTCTCATAAGCCTTGGTACTTCGCCAGTGAAGTCCGCATTAATCTACGTAACAGATTGCTATCGCCTTGTTACTTCGCCTGTGAAGTATCCGCTAATCTGCGTAATAGATTGCTACCTTCGCCACTCGTGCAACACCTCGCAAATTCGGTCCTAAGGCCGAATTGGTACTTCGTATCATCCCTGTTGCAGGTTCGCACATTCAGATCCCCTTCGCCGAATGTGTCCAGAGCTGAGAGATCGGTTCCGGAGGTTCGCGGGACGCTCTTCGACGAGATCGTAGGCTTCGACAACAGGCTCCGCACCATACTTCGTTTGTGACAGACTTCGGCACGACTACACCCCGCACCAAGACGAAGTTTGCACCCGCGCGAGGCCTTCGCGTCACTACTCTGTAATTCACTGCCTCGGAGATCTCACGCCGAACCCCGCTGTTCGGAGGTGATCACCGTGATCAGATCCGTTTGGAGTCTACCTTCGGTCGGATCAGTCCGAACGCCGAAACACCCTTCGGTGGAGCACTTCGCACCATACGCCAAAGTTACCCTTCGGCGCACCCTTCGCATCAGACTTCGATCCAGGAGGGTTTCGACTGGTTTGCTATTTTTCACTTGTTTAATCTATTTCTTTCGGCTAATTGGATTATTTTGTGTAATCTGGTTACCTGGCGACTCCACCCCCCTTATCACTATTAAGGGTAGTCGGAACGCGGCGTCAGTTCTACGTCACGCTTAGGCCCTTCCCTAAGTATCCGTGCACTTTTAGATCACCGGACTGACCCAAGTGCGGGGGCACGTTCCGTGTCAACATACTTTTTGGCGACTCCGCTAGGGAAGAGCTACGCCAACACAATGAGTACGTCTACTGTTGACGTAAAAGATTACGCTAACAGGTTCTCTGAGATCAAGAACAAACAAACTAAGAGTTCGTGTTTAAGGACTAGCTCAAGCCTCCGAAAGGATAACAGCTTGAGTAGTTCGAATGTGTGTATTAGAGTAAGTGAATATTCGGTCCCCGTTACAGGGTAGAGAGGGGGGTATTTATAGGCAAAAAAGTCTAAGGAAAAGACCTATTTACCCCTTGATTACAACTGACATAGTGGAAACTATTCAGTAACCTGAGTAGGGTTAAAAAGGTAAAGCTATCCGAGGCAGATGGATAAACCAAACATCTTATCAATCCTATCGCTCTGCTTCGGAGCCTCGTATCCTGCGGAGGGCTTCTTCAGACTTCGGATCGAGGCACCCTTTGGCTTGACGCCTCCACCTTCGAG
Source organism: Zizania palustris (assembly GCA_019279435.1). Lineage (NCBI taxonomy): Eukaryota > Viridiplantae > Streptophyta > Magnoliopsida > Poales > Poaceae > Zizania > Zizania palustris. The sequence goes on along the minus strand of JAAALK010000080.1, from coordinate 46,538,846 downwards.
TATGAGCCCATCAGCTCCGAAGCTTAGTGAGTCTTTGAGCTATTAATCTCTAAGTCCTAAAAGTGAAGCAATTTCCCCCAACAGTAGCCCCTCGAATATGCCTCTCTGAATTTAACCTGTACAGAAGGGAGGCAGTATACGCAAGGAATATTTTCATATGCTGAGACTTAGAGAGAATTTGAACACATTACAATCTTTCGGAGGATCTCGGATCCAAAGCATTCGGACCCCGACTCCGGGCTCTCAACGCTGTGTGAACACTCCGTGGGAAAGAGAACCGCTCTGAAGCCCAAAGGTCATGAGGAACTGTTTGATTATAGCCGTTACGGCGCAAGTAGCCGTTACGCCCTGTAAAAGGTAACGGTCGAAATTTACAGCAGCCTCTCGTCGTTCCACTTTCTGGACCCACCTGCCAGCGGCGGAATTCGAACTTGTAGTGTGAATGCGATCGAAGCATAGCAACCCGCGGACGGTTATAAAAAGGGGATTAGAAGTTACCCAAGACTTTTTACCGTACCCAGCATCTGCGAACCACTCTCTTCAACCTCCAATTCTCACAACCTTCCAATCCACTGAGCCATGGCGAGAACCAACCACACCGTCCTGGCAGCGGTGAGCACTCTGGCGCAGAGGCAAGCATGGGCCGCCTCGACTGTGGCAGCAATGGCGGGGGCTCCAGACGACGCGTGGCCTAAGAACCCTCGGGAGCTCCACCTGCCATCCAGGAAGAAGATTCCTTAGAGCTTCCTCATCGACCAATCCACGAGCACCGCCGAGTCCATTGAAGAGGTCGTGGAAGGGAAGCTGGGGACCGGACTGAGGACTCGAGTCCCCGGGTCGGAATCAACCCCGAGGCCATGAAGCGGATAAGTTGTGGTTTTCGAGGCATTCTTCGAAGCGGGCTTGGGACTTCTGACCATCGATTTCCTAGTAGAGGTACTAGACCTGTACCACATCACATTATCTCAACTATCTCCCAATGCCATCGCCCGCTTGGCTGTCTTCGAGTGGGTGCTCCGGGCCGAAGGGTGCGAGGGACGATCGGAGGTCTTCGCCGCCACCCATGAAGCCATCTGCCAGCCAAAGCCGCAAGACGGGCCCGGGGACACCAAGGTGATAACGGCCTTCGGCAGCGTCAACTTTTAGTTGCGAAGGGAGCACGCCCAACACTTTCCCGTGAAGGCCATCAATGATAGATGGTACACCAACTGGATCCTTCGGTGGTTCTACGCCGAAGATGGAGAGGACTCCCCTCTCGTAGGGCCTCTCCAGGAGATCTGGTTCCGGAGGAGGCGGAGATTGCTCCGAACCCTAGCCTGCTCTCAACGCGGCTAGGGCTATTGACCTCGATGGCTCGCCGCATGAGCATGCGTGACCTTGCGGAATAGTTCATTGCTCTTCGGATTCCACCTCTCGGGGCCAACTGGCCGATAGTGTTTCAACAGGCTTCGGAGGGTGATCTCCGAACCTTAGGTAAGACTTCACTTCCTGCAGTAATATGTTAGATGATGAAAATAACATACTTATAACATGTTACCCTTTTTTCCAGCGGCTCCACTGGCGCTAGCTCCGGAGGATATAGCTCGGGCCACCGAACGGGTCCTTGGAGCCCCTATAGTGGCTGAAAGACAGAAGAGGCTGGAGCTGGTGGGGAGCTGGGAGCGTTCCAACAGAGTGTGGGGGGCTCTCGGGATGGTGCCCCCTCCTCTACCAGATTTTACCTCGACCGGAGTAGCCCCTCGGAAACGGAAGGCCATCGCCGAGCCCCCGAAGAAAGCCAGCAAGACTCCGCCTAAGAAGAAGAAGGTGGTGAAGATCCCTCCGCAGCTGGCTCCTGCCTCGTCTACTTTGTCCTTGGACGTTCGGAGCTTGGCCTCGGACGAGTCCGAGGACTCCAACGCCCAGCTGGCGAAGACCTTCGAGAATTATCTCTTGGAGGGCGACGAAGATGCGGCGGGGGTCCCAACACGCACACCCGTGCCCGCTGTTGTAAACTTGGAGCCGAACCCTGTCGCCCCAAACTCGCCTGTAGCTGGGGTGATCACGGCGGAGGTCGAGGGTCCCAGCAGGAAACACGCAGGAGAGGACTTCGGGGGATGACATCGACGACATCCTCCGGATGTACGAAGTTCTGGAGGATCCAACGATTTTGCCTCACGGTGCCTCTGAAGGTATACTTCGAAGCTTTTACCTTGGTTGATACCTGCAGCAATCTTTACTCGTAAATGCTCACCAAACATCTTGATACTGTAGGTACCTTGAAGGGCGATGAAGCCCCGGTTGCACATGAAGTCCCCACTTCTTCGGGGGTCGTGATTCCGATGGACACCTCGACTCCCTTGGACGCTCTAGCCCCAGCGGCGGGGGTCGTGCCCGTCGATGCGGCTCCAGTGACCGAGGTCGCCCCTGCTGATGCGGCTCCAACCAAAGGGGTAGCTGCCGAAGAAAGGGCCACCTTCACCTTAGCCGAGCCACCTACCTTCGTGCTGGGGAGGGGCAAAAGTATGTCCAGCCTCGGGCTCCCTCCTGGTCCAATGACAACCTCAGCCAGCAACTTGGAGGAGGAGGCCACGACAGATGACTGCCAAGCTTCATCTTGGCTTCCTTTGCTGGCTCCGTTCTTGGAGCACCGGACATGCCTCCGGGCGCTCCTGGAGCCCTTGGCAGAGAAGAGCCAAGACATTGCCAACTCTGACCTGGTCTCTGCTCTGAGCGAAGCCAGGGCTCCGGTGCTCAACATGGCCCTCGAAAGGGCTGCCCTTCAGGTATGAAAAGCACCACAACCACTTCTAATTAGTAATTGTGAATAATTGGTACTTACTTGTTCTTTTTTGCAGCAATTCATCCTTGCTAGAGCGGCAGCGACTTCCAATGAAGTCGAAACCAATCGACTCAAAAGGAAGGTTACCACCCTCCAAATCGCGCTCGAGGGCTCCAACGAAAGATCACTTCGGTTGGAGGAAGAAGTCCTCGAAGAACGGAGGGCTAGGGCCGAGGCCGACGAAGCCCTCCGAATAGCGAGGCAAGACAGCGATGTGCTCCGAACTTCAACCCAAGAGGCTGAAGCCGAGTGCGTAGTGCTCTGAGCGGAGGTTGAGAGGCTTCGGCAAGCGGCGGCCACTTCGAGCGCCCAGCTGGTAGAGCTTCAAGGGGCCCTTAATGAAGCGATGGCCCAGAAGAGCTCCTTTCTGCTCCAAGTGGCCGAAGTGTCTGCTACTGCTACGGGGTTGGAGACAGTAGAGAAGAAGAACGGTAGTGCAGCGGAACATACCTTGGTTGCCCTTCAGGGTACATTGGAATATTTTGGCACTATGTGCCCTTCGTCTTCTGCGGCGGCCAGTGAACCCCTCGACCGGAAACTGAAGAGGATCCAAGTGGTGGCATCGTTGATGATGAAATCCGGTGTTCCGTACGGAGAGATCTCTGGTCAGTGTGCCGGCATTGGAGTTCTTTGCCACCTTGAAGCCCTTCAGATCCCCCTCGCTCTAGTCGGGGGTTCGACCCCCAGAAGCTTTGCCTCCGAAGACCTGCTGCACCCATCTTCGGACGTAGCCTTGGCCTGGGAAGCCTTCCGGTCGACCTGGAAGGCGGACCACAAGGCTGTGGCCAAAGCTTGGATCAACGAGGCCCGTCGGCAGAAGCAAGCACAGACAAGGCCACCGCTTCCCACCTCGCCAGCTCCGGCACGTCCTGCTCCACCAACCAACCCGGAGGTCTAGCTCTTAGGGCAATTATGTATAAAAACTCTTGTAAAGCCCCTTGCATTAATGAAAAGTTATAAACGAAGAGCTTGTTTGGGTGTTTTGTTCTTTTATGTTTTGTCATGCCGTTCGAAACCTGACCTCGAAATACTGGATTATACCGAACGGATCCGGAAGGAGTGGGCAAGCCTCGAGAGCTTAAGGCCCTACCGCCGCTCTTGCTTCTCTATTCCTCGTTGAGACAAAGGGGATATAACCCTCGAAGGCCGAAAATCTGTTCTTTTTAAAGTCCTTAGACTCTTCTACGGATCCTAACAAGCCGGAGCCTGGAATCCGTAGGATGGCCACCTTCGGCTCTTTTACAGATACTTCGTACCCGGAGGCTGGAAATCTTTTCTTTTTAAAGTCCTTAGACTCTTCTACGGATCCTAACAAGCTGGAGCCTGGAATCCGTAGGATGGCCACCTTCGGCTCTTTTACAGATACTTCGTACCCGGAGGCCGGAAATATGTTCTTTTTAAAGTCCTTAGACTCTTCTACGGATCCTAACAAGTCGGAGCCTGTAATCCATAGGATGGCAACTGATGAGTACATCACTTCACATGATACACACATGGAGCCTCCACCTACAATTCAACTACAAGGACCAATCACACGCGCCCGTGCCCGTCGCTTGAACCATGATGTTAATTCTTTCCTTAGCAACTATGTTAATAATTGTATGGATGGGATGATACTGAATACTAGTGATATTTTGTTGCTTAGGAACATGGGAGATGGAATAGAAGAGTTGGAGTTGAAGACGGAGCCGCACGGATGATTTGAAGTCAAGAATTCGCTGGTTCGGACTACATCGACCACCATGCACCAAAATGGGCATAACTTCCTCATACGAAGTCCGGTTGGCGCGTTCTTGGACTTTTTGGAAAGCTGAGGAGAAGACTGATCGTTTGCCATTGGTTTCGTCTCATTTGGAGTCTCGAGTCGACCTGTGTGTTTAAAACAGTCCTGCGTGACAGAACTGGGCCATGTTGGCCCGTAGTCTGAGTCTGTACGTCTTCTAGCCCACAGCCCGTGTCTGTTCGCTTTCCACAGGCTGCCCACCATTTATATACTCACGCCAGCCGCCTTTAGGGTTAGGTTTTGCTTTGTTTGCATCTACACTTGTGTGTTTAGATCCCGCCTCTTGCACCGGACCGATTGGTTGTTGCATTGGCGTTTGTGAAACCTCACCTTATCATCGTTTGTCTGTGATTTGGCATTCGACTTGTATCCTTCCTGTTCTTGCTTGTGTTCTTGGGTTCGCTTGAAGGAATTAGCCTTCATGGCGAGGTCAATCGCGTCCTGCTTGGTTGATAACCAACGGAGACAGTGGTGTAACGATTGCAAGGTTTTGATCCGTCGGACCGGAGCCTTGGATCGCCAACGTCGAGATTCTCCACCAACCCAAGTTATCCTTTACCTAACGGAAGATCGGGACCAGTCCCCCATCAGCCACCTTCGGCTCTTTTACAGATACTTCGTACCCGGAGGCCGGAAATATGTTCTTTTTAAAGTCCTTAGACTCTTCTACGGATCCTAACAAGTCGGAGCCTGTAATCCATAGGATGGCCACTGATGAGTACATCACTTCACATGATACACACATGGAGCCTCCACCTACAATTCAACTACAAGGACCAATCACACGCGCCCGTGCCCGTCGCTTGAACCATGAGGTTAATTCTTTCCTTAGAAACTATGTTAATAATTGTATGGATGGGATGATACTGAATACTAGTGATATTTTGTTGCTTAGGAACATGGGAGATGGAATAGAAGAGTTGGAGTTGAAGACGGAGCCGCACGGATGATTTGAAGTCAAGAATTCGCTGGTTCGGACTACATCGACCACCATGCACCAAAATGGGCATAACTTCCTCATACGAAGTCCGGTTGGCGCGTTCTTGGACTTTTTGGAAAGCTGAGGAGAAGACTGATCGTTTGCCATTGGTTTCGTCTCATTTGGAGTCTCGAGTCGACCTGTGTGTTTAAAACAGTCCTGCGTGACAGAACTGGGCCATGTTGGCCCGTAGTCTGAGTTTGTACGTCTTCTAGCCCACAGCCCGTGTCTGTTCGCTTTCCACAGGCTGCCCACCATTTATATACTCACGCCAGCCGCCTTTAGGGTTAGGTTTTGCTTTGTTTGCATCTACACTTGTGTGTTTAGATCCCGCCTCTTGCACCGGACCGATTGGTTGTTGCATTGGCGTTTGTGAAACCTCACCTTATCATCGTTTGTCTGTGATTTGGCATTCGACTTGTATCCTTCCTGTTCTTGCTTGTGTTCTTGGGTTCGCTTGCAGGAATTAGCCTTCATGGCGAGGTCAATCGCGTCCTGCTTGGTTGATAACCAACGGAGACAGTGGTGTAACGATTGCAAGGTTTTGATCCGTCGGACCGGAGCCTTGGATCGCCAACGTCGAGATTCTCCACCAACCCAAGTTATCCTTTACCTAACGGAAGATCGGGACCAGTCCCCCATCAGCCACCTTCGGCTCTTTTACAGATACTTCGTACCCGGAGGCCGGAAATCTGTTCTTTTTAAAGTCCTTAGACTCTTCTACGGATCCTAACAAGCCGGAGCCTGGAATCCGTAGGATGGCCACCTTCGGCTCTTTTATAGATACTTCGTACCCGGAGGCCAGAAATCTGTTCTTTTTAAAGTCCTTAGACTCTTCTAAGGATCCTAACAAGCCGGAGCCTAGAATCCGTATGCTCGCAGCGAAGCCCCTAAACCGATGGTTCGCAGGCTGTTGCCCAGGTCTTGGGAAAAATGCTTGACTCCGCAAGCATCTCCGTCCTCCCGATGTGTCCATAAAGAGTAAGGGATATTCGAAGAGCAAACAAAATTCGACCCTCCACTTTATTTAGAAAAGGAAAGCTTTACAAGTGATTACAAGGAGCCCCTAAGCGTAATAACGCTTAAGGTGCTCCGCATGCCATGCATGTTTCAATTCTTCCCCTTCTAAATTAGCTAATTTAAATGATCTGGGGCGTCCTGAGTGTAGGATAACATATGGTCCTTCCCATTTATTTCCTAGCTTCCCCGGAGCTATTACACTTTGCAAAACTAGATGACCTGGTCTAAGCTCATTCAGCTTTATCTTCGGGTCATACCATGTTTTTGTTTGGCCTTGGTACTTGGTCAGATTGGCGACAGCTCAAAGCCTTGTTTCTTCTGACAAGTCCAGCGAAGTGTTTCTTTCATCTTCAACTCCGGGCTGCACTACACAAAGGGATCCACCTCTGAGCTCCGTAGGAGTCATGGCCTCATCTCCGAATAGCAGTCTAAATGGGGTAAAGCCTGTGGACCTGGCTTGAGTGGTTCAAATGGACCACAAGATCTTGGGAAGCTCTTCGACCCACAGCCCCTTGGCCAATCCAATAATTCGTTGATTCAGACTGGAGAGGATGTTCCCGTTGGCTCACTCAACAGCTCCGTTGGACTGTGGATGGTGCACTGCAGCGAAGCCACAACTTAATGCCCAGTTCTTCACAAAATTCTTTGAATGTGTCAGCTTCGAACTGGGTTCCATTATCCACTGTCAACTCCCTTGGCACTCCGAACCTGCATATAATGTTTTGCCAGAAAAATTTTTGCACATTCCTCGAAGTGATAGCAGTCAATGGTTCTGCTTCAACCCACTTTGAAAAATATTCGATTGCTACTACCGCAAACTTCAAGCTGCCTTTTGCCATTGGAAAAGGGCCTATGAGGTCCATGCCCCACCGAGCCATTGGCCATATCGGTGCAATAACTTGAAGTGGAACTAGCGGACGGTGGCTTCGTCTGCCCATCCATTGGCATCCTTGGCATGTTCGAACCAACTCCTCTGCATCTCTCACAATTGTTGGCCAGTAAAGCTCCTGCCGAAGTGTCTTTCCTGCTAGAGCACGAGGGGCCAGGTGACTTCCGCACAAACCTTCGTGAATTTCCCGAAGTATGTCTTGGCCTTCGGGTTGGGAGATGCATCGAAGTAGAGGGGAACACACGCCAGCTTTGTACAATATTCTGTTGACAAGCTTGTAGTTTCGAGCCCTTGCTTGCAATCTTCGGGCATCCGGACCTTCTGAAGAATCTATGCCACCTTGCAATATATTCATAATCGGAGCCCGCCAATCTATAGCTGGAATGCACAGTACTTCTGCGGAGGGTAATTGATTAGTTGCAGGCTTCATTAGTTCTTCATAGAAAGCACCCTCCAGGAGGTCCACCGCTCTGGCTGCAGCTTTTGCCAGAATATCTGCGAGTTGATTATCTGCCCGAGGGATGCTCCGAACAGAGAATCCTTTGAATGCTGCTTCAGCCTTGCGAATTTCTTCAAGGTATTGCGCTAGATGTGGGTTCTTCGCTTGAAAGCTCTTATCGACATGCCCTGCGACGACTCGGGAATCTGTTTTAATTATTATCCTTGCTGCTCCAAGTGCCTTTGCCTTTTGGAGTCCTAGTAGGACCCCTTCGTATTCTGCGATATTATTGGTGGTCTTAAAGTTGAGACTCGCAGAATACATGGCCTTTTGCCCTGACGGTGATATGATGATTGCGCCAGCTCCGGCACCAGACGCCTGATAAGCTCCGTTAGAAAATATTGTCCATAAACCTTCGGAGGGCTCCTCCGGAGCCCAAACTGCAGCGCTTCAGCCAGACTTGATGATACCCGGAGTAAGCATCGAGGAAGCTTAGCAATTCGGAGCCGGCTGTGGAATCCACCAGTTGGTCTATTCGGGGCATCGGGTAGGGGTCTCGCAGGCATGCTTTATTTAATGAAGTAAAGTCAATACACATGCTCCACTTGTTCGAGTCCTTCCTTACAAAAACAGGGTTTGCCAACCACTCGGTATGGGCTACCTCCCTGATGATGCCAGCCCTTAACAATTTTTCTACTTCGTCTTTGGCGAGGCTTGCTCTTTCTGCAGATAGCTTGCGGAGCCCTTGGCGCACTGGCCTGGCCTTCGGGTTGATGAGCAGGTTGTGCTCGATGATGCTCCGATCAACCCCGGTGATGTTTTCGTTAGTCCAGGCAAAGACGTCCAGATTTTGCTTGACGACTTCTTCCAACGAGGCAGCTATCTCCGGGGATAGCCCTTTGCCGAATTGTACTAGATATTCTTTGCCATCTTTTGAAATTATCTTCGTCTTGACATCACCTTTCGGGCTTGGCTTGAGGAAGAGCACCTTCGAAGAGTTCGAAGCCTCTAGAACCTCTTCCGTGCCCTCCACCACATTGTGCACTTGTCGGGGATCCAACGGCTGGCCGTGCCCATACTCCGTTCTCCGGGCTATAGCTTGGTCTCCTGAAATAGTAAGCACTCCACCTTGCGTGGGCATTTTGAGACAGAGATAGTTATGATGTGCTATAGCCCCGAATTAGTTTAGCATCCCTCGCCCGAAGATTGCATTGTAAGCATAGGGGGCGTCGACAACATCGAAGATCACCTCTTCTACCCTGGCCAAAGGCCCCTCTCCGAAAGCAACCTCGAGGCCTATCTGGCCGAGGGCATCGAGAGGCAGTCCTGAGAACCCTTGAAGGGGTCAGCATGGGGAAACTTTACCCCCGCGGCAACGCTGGCAGTAACTGAGATGGGCACATGAGACCACTCTAGCATCCCCTCCGCGGAGCTCGAAGTCCCAATGTGCCCAACTTCACGGATGTATTCACGCCACTGCCTTTTGGACATGTTCCCGAGGGTCCCCCCTCTGAAGATGGGCAGGACCACTCGTTTGCTGCGGTCTTGTGGGTCTTCCTGCCTCGGTGGTGGCATAATATTGGCCACCGGAAGTCGCATGGGGGCTTCGAGGACACTGGCTCGGGCCACAATTTGCACAGGCTCCGACCATGCCGCCGGTGGGGCTCGATCCGAAGCACCCCACCCGGTACTACGCCCTAGGTAGTCACCCCAAAGGGCCAACACTGCCTTGCATTCCTTCGTGTCATGGCTTCTATTGTCGCCATGCACGCAGCAGAAAAAGCTCTAGCGCCTGTCGGGCGCTCTCTCTTGAGGCTTCGGCACTCCAGCCTTGAAGCATTGCGCATGCTGATAACTGGTAGGTGCCTTCGGAACGGAGGGTGCGATGCTTAGCACCTCCGAACAGAAATGTTTCCTCCTCGCCTGTGCTCATTGAAGTGATTGTCTTGAGGGGGTTGTGGAGGAGCTGAGGCTTCGGGCTCCGTCTTTACTTCTCTGAGGGCAGGTGTGGGTGCTCCGGCCCACCGAAGGCACCCTTCCTCCGCCTTGGCATACTGTTCGAAGTATTCCATCAGTTGTGCGACAGTTGTCACAGGCTTCTGATGGAGCTTGCTGAGTAGGTCACGGTTTAGCACCCCTTCACGGGCGGCATCGACTACCGAAGAGGTAGACATGCCTTTAATCTGCGACTTGGTGTGGGCGAAGCGTGTGAAGTACTCTCGAAGTGTTTCTCCCGCTCACTGCTTCACCTGGAACAAACTCCCTATTGACATCGGGGCCACAAAGGTACCCTGGAAGTTTCTCACAAACTTCTTCTTCAACTGCTCCCAGGACCTGATCGATCCTGGCTTCAAGGACCAGAACCATCGGAGCGCCACGCCTTCGACAGCGAGGGGGAAACACTTCGTCATAGTGTTGCGCACCCCTCTGCTTGCTTCTATTGCCAAGGCATATGAACGAGCGAACTCTCTGGGGTCTGACCCGCCGGAGTACTTGTGAAATTTCGAGGCCTTGAATCTGGGATCGAAGGGCACTCTTTGCAAGTCCAAATGTAGCGGAGACTCATCATCGAAAGATGCGTTCTCAGCCTCCTCTGGGACTTGGGCAGCTTCTGGGAGATTGCGAGCACCACCGTCTTGGGGCCCTTCTGGAGTCTCGGTGGAGGCTTGAGTGCGGAAGCGATCGGTGGCCTCTTGCCTCCACCTAGCCACTTCCTCCTGAAGCCTTGCTAGTTGAGTAGCCTCGGTTCCAGGAAGGTTTTCGTCTTCATCGGAGGGTAGCTCTAGGTCTTGGGAGCTGACATAATCAGTCCAAAGCACCATAGGAGGACCTTCGGAGAGGACCCGAGGCTTGGCTTCGCTTCGAAGGCATAGCTAGTCACGGAGAGGTCCGAAGACCGGGGACTTCAATTAATCTGGGAAGGCGAGCGAAGGCCTTCGAACCGCACTAAGAAGCCCCTTACTGAAGGGTGCGCGGAATCTTGGGACTCTGAGGCTCCCTCCATAAGTGCTCTTCGAAGGGTAGTCAGCAGTAGAGAACAAGCTTCTAGAAGTTGTTTCCCCACGGACAGCACCAACTATTGACGTAAAAGATTACGCTAACAGGTTCTCTGAGATCAAGAACAAACAAATTAAGAGTTCGTGTTTAAGGACTAGCTCAAGCCTCCGAAAGGATAACAGCTTGAGTAGTTCGAATGTGTGTATTAGAGTAAGTGAATATTCGGTCCCCGTTACAGGGTAGAGAGGGGGGTATTTATAGGCAAAAAAGTCTAAGGAAAAGACCTATTTATCCCTAGATTACAACCGACATAGTGGAAACTATTCGGTACCCTGAGTAGGGTTAAAAAGGTAAAGCTATCCGGGGCAGACGGATAAGCCAAACATCTTATCAATCCTATCGCTCTGCTTCGGAGCCTCGTATCCTGCGGAGGGCTTCTTCAGACTTCGGATCGAGGCACCCTTTGGCTTGACGCCTCCACCTTCGAGTATGAGCCCATCAGCTCCGAAGCTTAGTGAGTCTTTGAGCTATTAATCTCTAAGTCTTGAAAGTGAAGCAATTTCCCCCACCATCTACATCGGCTGCCGGTGCATCTACTTCGACTACTACAGCTACACCGTCGATGGAGGCAATAGGAGGTGTCGATATCGACAACCGCAACGTGATGACACCAAAGACAAGAAATTTGTTAAGACGTTTAGGAAGCCTAGGGCCGAAATCCACATCATGGAACGCTCCGATGAAGATGAGTCAGAAGAGGAGGATTCGGCCGACATGTACACGGCCAAATGGGTTACGAGCACTAAAAGCAAACCCGTCACTTGCTCTGAACTTCGACCGTCCCCCACAAAGAATAGAATTAATGATGTCAAATACTCGTTCGATGTGACTAAATGTGATAAAATATTTGATTTCCTCTTAAAAAGTCAGCTTCTCAGGTTACCTATGGGTCAAGTTATCCCGTCCGCCGACGAGTTAAAGAAGAATCCGTACTGTAAGTGGCATGATTCACATTCTCATAACACTAATGATTGCAATGTTTTCCGACGGCAGATACAATCGTCCATAGAGGAAGGACGATTGAAGATAGACCATGATCCAAAAATGAAGCTAGATAAAGATCCTTTTCCAGTCAACGCCGTCGACTTCGGCGAGAAGAAGGTGTTGATTCGGCCAGAGCAGGCCGAGTCTGCTAAAGGAAAAGATGTGATTGTTGGGGAACCACGTACTCGCACACTCGTGCCAAAGAACCCCGAGGTAGGAGTGTGGAAACAGAATGTAAATACCCCTTCGGCTAAGGCTCGCAAGAGGCCGAAGGTAACATATAATATGCTGCTGAACAAGCATCAGAGGAGGGCTAAAGAAGCAGGTCCGCACGCCAAGTCAAACCGGCCGAAGGGTCCAAGGCCTTCGAAGGGTGGCTTCGGACCGAGGGTTGCGAACCCTCCGCATGAAGGCTTCGGGCCACAGTATCCTGGTGCTCCGCACGGTGGTTCTGGTCCACAATGGTCGAGCCCCCCGTGCAATGACTTCGAACCCCAGTGGTCAGGTTCCCCATGCGACAGCTTCGGGCCCCAATGGCCGAACCCCGCACCATGGTGGGCTTCTCCGATGGGAGGCTTCAGCCCGCATCGGCTGAACATACCTCCGGCCTGGCAGGACCCTTCGCTGGTGTGGTCCGAGATGCCTTCAACTTGGCCGAACCTCCCTCCAGGCAACGAGTTTGGCTCGCAATGGGCGAGGCCGCTAGAGCCTCCGATGCCTCCGCCGTATGACTGGGCGGGAACCCCGTGGGCTCCGCATGTATCTGGATCAGGGTACCCTCCATAGACTAACCCTATGCCTTACTTTCCTTCAGATTATTATGGATGGCAGGGGCAAACAGACGCAATGGAGGGAGGCATCGTCCACAGGCTATCTGTGTTACCTCCGAATTAGACCCTGTAGAGCGAAGCCGAAGGGCGCAAACACGCGAAGGATGAAGTTAGGGAGTCCGAAGCCATAACTATCAGAGTGGGGTCTCAGGAAGTCCCGATCCCGAAGACTTTGTCGCCGAGTTCCGATGGAGGTAAGGCCGATCCATTCGACGGGGTTCGCAGCGAAGCCCCCCTCGAAAACGGAACGCCCGAGGCCGAAGGGCACACTTCGGCCAGAATTAACAGGGGTCAGACAGTAGCTCTAGGCACCAAGCCAAAGCCATCTTGGTCTCCCCCGGTCATGTCCAAATCACTAAAGAGACGCCTACAAAGGCTGCGGGCACAGGAAATGCGCGATAATGTAGCTGATGCCGAGCGCGATGCTATCTTCGAAGAGATCTGCCCTCGGCCGGCCACAAAGTAGGTATGGAGAGAGAAGCCGGTTGAGATAAACAACCCGGCTCCTAGTCCAAGCGACGACAAGGATGACTTGCTTGATGATGATTACTCGCCCATCTCTGAGGGACCCGCACCTCAGGCGATGGACATCAACATCGTCACATTACTCGCCGATTTCGCATCACCACGGGACGAGGCCGAGGTCGCTCAGTTGAACCTCGGTCCACGCAACACCATCTTCGAGAAGCCTGAGGACTCAGCCCGCCATCTTAAACCGCTCTATGTCAGGGGTCACATCGATGGAAGCCGATTTCCCGGATCTCGTCGACGGCGGCGCCACTGTTAACCTAATGCCTTATTCATTGTTGAAGAAACTTGGCAGGGATGAAGATGACCTGAAGAAGACTAATTTGATGCTCAATGGCTTCAACGGCGAGAGCTCCGAAGCCAAGGGAGTGCTCTCTATGGAGTTGACGGTGGGCAACAAGACATTGCCAACAGCGTTCTTCGTCGTCGACGTACAAGGTAACTACAACGTGTTACTCGGACGCGACTGGATCCATGCGAACTGTTGCATCCCCTCTACCCTACACCAGTGCTTGGTACAGTGGGACGGCGATGAGGTGGAGGTCATCCCCACGGACACTTCGGCCCAAGTAGCTTTGGCCGATGTGTTAGTTGACGCCGTCCATAACAAAGTAGAGTGTCTATCAGGTAGAGATCTTTCGGATTATGACTTTGTTAGTGTATCCGGAGGACGGTTTGTACCAGTGTTGTAAAGCCAGCTGGAGTAGCATGGCTATTTTTGTATTAGTAGTCATGCCTGGCAAGAATAATCTAGATTGGCTAAAGTCTCACGTGGAGCAATATCGGTCTAATAAAGACGGTATTGCCGAGGCCATCAAGGACTTTAGCGAGGTAGAAAAGTTAGGGCAAGGTTTTGCGTCGGCCGGTCCCTTGGAGGAAGTTGATATAGGTAATGGTAGCGTCCCAAGGCCAACCTTTGTAAACCAACATTTACAGCCTGAGGAAAAGGCTGAAGTAATAAAGTTACTTCGGTCGTATGTCGATTGTTTCGCATGGGAGTATGGTGAAATGCCAGGGCTAAGCCGCGAGATCATGGAGCATCGGCTGCCCATCAAACCCGGGTTTAGGCCTTATAAACAGCCTCCCCGCCGCTTTAATTCGGTCGTCTATGACCGAGTTAAGGAGGAAGTGGAATGACTACTTAAGGCTGAATTTATTATGCCATGCAGGTACGCGGAATGGGTTGCTAACATTGTGCCTGTAGAGAAGAAAGGGAGCGGCAAGATACGAGTATGCATCGATTTCAGGGATCTGAACAGAGCCACTCCAAAAGACGAGTATACAATGCCAATAGCCGACATGCTGATCAATGACGCTTCAGGACATAAGGTACTAAGCTTTCTTGATGGCAATGCTGGTTATAATCAAATCTTTATGGCCAAAGAGGACGTCTATAAGACTGCCTTTCGATGCCCTGGTTTTTTTGGTCTATTCGAATGGGTCGTCATGACTTTCAGGTTGAAAAATGTCGGCGCCACGTATCAACGTGCTATGAACTTGATCTTTCACGACTTGTTAGGAGTCATGTTAGAGGTTTACATCGATGACGTCGTGGTCAAATCGGATGCTATGGGAAACCATTTAGACGATTTGAAGGTTGCTCTCGATAGGATGCGACAGTACGGTTTGAAGATGAACCCACTCAAGTGTGCTTTTGGTGTGTCGGCAGGAAAGTTCTTAGGTTTCATGATTCATGAAAGAGGTATAGAAATTGATCCTAAGAGACGTGAAAAGATTAGAAACATTGCATCGCCGGCATGCAAGAAGGATGTGCAAAAGTTGCTAGGCAAGCTGAACTATTTGCGCCGCTTTATATCCAACTTGTCAGGCAAGATTGATGCCTTTGTCCCCATACTCCGGCTAAAAAATGAAGCCGAGTTCACTTGGGGGGCAAGCCAGCAAAATGCTTTGAGAAGATCAAGGAGTGCTTGTCGTCGCCGCCCGTGGTGAGGGCGCCCAAGGCCGGGATTCCATTTTGGCTATACGTCGCCGCTGAAAATAGCGTGATTGGAGCCGTGCTGGACGCTGAAGCCAGGTACGCATTTGTGGAGCAACTGTGTTTATCACTTTATTACGTGTGCACCAAGTTACGCCATTATCTTCTCCCCACCACATGTATTGTCGTTTGCCAAACCGATGTTGTAAAACACATGTTACAGAAGCCGATTCTAAGTGGGAGAATCAAAAAGTGGGCTTACGCGTTAATTGAGTACGATTTGGCCTACGAGCCCCTGAAAGCGATGAAAGGCCAAGTCATAGCGAACTTCATAGTTGATCATCACATAGATGCTAGCTGGAGTGACGCTATTGCTCTAGTTGACGTAGTGCCATGGGATATTTATTTTGATGGCTCGGCTTGTAAAAATGGCCAGGGGATTGGAGTGGTTCTCGTATCGCCCAATGGTATGTGCTTTGAAACCTCGACCCGACTAGAGTTTCCTTCCACTAATAACCAAGCCGAATACGAAGCTTTGTTGTTGGGTCTTGAACTACTAGAGTCAGTAGGCGCTAAGCATATTCACCCATATGGTGATTCATTATTAGTAGTGCAACAAGTGGCTAAGGATGCTCAATGTTTTAATGGCTTACTGAATAGCTACTTGGACAAATGCCTAGACATAGTTTCTACTTTTGATGATTTCAAAATATCTCATGTGTCGAGGGAAGCCAATTCGATCGCTAATGATTTGGTTCAGCAAGCATCTGGCTACCAAGTCAGGAGAGGGAAATTCTCTGTGTTGAAAAAGTCGATGATTGGTCTCATTGCCGAAGCCAGGGATGCTGGACTGGCGCACCCTTCGGGTCGAAGCCCTCGGGTCGCCGAGGGCCATCACATGCCGGAGCCCCTGGATCGGAGTGCTCCGCCCACAAAGGGGTCCGGCATGCCGAAGCCTATAGTCTGAAGTCTCTCGGACGGGGAAGGCTCTCCAGAGTCTGAACCCTCTGAAGGGCTTTGACCCAGCACACTTCGAGCGGACACTTCGGTCGGGGTTCGGTAGAAGCTGAAATGGCTCAGGGGGCACCCTGAAGTCGGTGTTTTAGAAGTTCTTCCAGAAGGTGAACCAGCGAAGCCATCTGAAATCTGTAAGGGCGATTGGAGAATCCCAATCGTCCAGTATTTGAAAGACCCTAGCCGAAGGGTTGGTCGGAAGGTTCGGCGGCAAGCATTCAAATTCGTGTTGCTAGACAACACATTGTACCGCCGAACCATTAACGGGGTGCTATTGAAGTGTTTGGACCATGAGCAGTCCCAGGTAGCTACAGGAGAAGTCCATGAGGGGCTTTGCGGCACTCATCAGTTGGCCCAAAGATGAGTTGGATTCTCAAAAGAGCAGGTTTTTATTGGCCGACTATGACTGAAGATTGCTTCAAGTACTATAGAGGGTGTGAGGCATGTCAGAAGTTTGGCAACATCCAATTAGCTCCTTCCTCATTACTCAATCCTATTGTCAAGCCATGGTCGTTTCGAGGTTGGGGTCTAGACTTCATTAGCCAGATCTATCCCCCTTCCTCAAAAGGGCATCGGTTCGTGTTAATGGCAACGGATTACTTCACCAAATGGATCGAGGCCGTACCTCTCAAGAACATGACTCACAATGAGGTACGTGATTTTATTTTAAAACAAATTATACATAGGTTCGGCATCCCTCAAACTCTTACTACGGATCAAGGTAGTTCCTTTGTTTCTAAAGAGGTAAAGGACTGCGCCGAATACTATGGAATTAAGTTGATAAACTCTTCACCTTACTATGCTCAAGCCAATGGTCAAGCCGAGTCAAGTAATAAAACTGTGATTAAGCTTATTAAGAAGAAAATTGAGGAGTTTCCTAAAAGGTGGCATGAAGTGCTTTCTGAGGCATTATGGGCTTGTAGGATTGCAAAGCACGGTGCTACCAAAGTCAGTCCGTATGAGTTGGTATATGGACAAGAGGCCGTTCTGCCTGTAGAGGTAGATCTTGGCTCCTTAAGAGTGTTGAAGCAAGATGGCTTATCGGTCGATGAATATGAAGCTCTTCTGAAAGATAATCTGGAAGAAGTGATCGATAAGAGACTAAGAGCTTTAGAAGCCATAGAGGTAGACAAGAAGAGAGTAGCTAAAGCCTATAATAAGAAGGTTAAACCAAAATCGTTTCAAATAGGAGACTTGGTATGGAAGACGATTTTGCCTTTAGGCACGAAAAATCCCAAATTCGGCAAATGGTCACCCAATTGGGTAGGTCCTTTTAAGATAGCCGAAATCGCTCCCGGCAACGCGTACGTGTTGGAGTCCCTGCAGGGAGAGTGGTTTCGAAGGGCTTTGAATGGTAGATACTTAAAAAGGTATTTCCCGAGTGTGTGGCAAACATCATAGAAATGTCGAAAAGCCGATATGAACGGTATCGTCTCAAGCTCATTTTGCTTTTAGTTCACTAGTTCATTAAAAGGCAGGGGGCATGTGTTGATAGCAGAAAATGGCATTAATGGCTAGATTGTCAAAATATCAATTTTTGATAATTTGGGCTAGAAACACACATGTCCAAGGTCTGTCCGAAGCCCTACAGGGCCGAAGCCCATCAAGCTATGGGCTCCGAAAGTCTCCAGCTAGCCTGTGGGCTTCGGACAGGAAGCCTTCGGAGGCCCATGCTACCGAAGCTTCGGAGGCTTTCGGAGGCCCATGATGTCGAAGCTTTGGAATCCCAAGCTATCGAAGCTTCGGCCCAAGACCAAGCCCCAACGGGCCTGGCCGAAGCCCGCGCTGTCGAAGCTTCGGGAACCTTCGGAGGCCCACGCTGCCGAAGCTTCGGGATCCTTCAGAGGCCCACGCTGCCGAAGCTTCGGGAACCATCGGAGGCCCATGTTGCCGAAGCTTCGGGAACCTTCGGAGGCCCACGTTGCCGATGCTTCGGGAACCTTCGGAGGCCCACGCTGCCGAAGCTTCGGCCCGAGGAGCAGGCCTCGGTGGGCCTGACCGAAGCCCACCTCGGCAGAGATAGAGTTGGACGCGTTGCCAGCTCAATCTTTATCTCTATCCGGCCGGATTAATAGCAGATTAGATTAGAGTTAACCCTCTATAAATATAGAGGCCTGGCCGGCGTGGAGAACCCCCCCCCCCCCCAACACAACACAACCAAAGCCAAGGTTTGATCGTACCTTTACTTTTACCTTTACTTTCCTGTACCTCTTCGTAGGTTTGCCTGGAAGCCATCCGTCCGCCACTACGGAACAGTGGTAAGCCTTGGTACTTCTCCCGTGAAGACCCGTTAATCTACGTAACAGATTGCTATCGCCTTGTTACTTCGCCTATGAAGTATCCGCTAATCTGCGTAATAGATTGCTACCTTCGCCACTCGTGCAACACCTCGCAAATTCGGTCCTAAGGCCGAATTGGTACATCGTATCATCCCTGTTGCAGGTTCGCACGTTTGGAGCCCGTTCGCCGAAGGTGTCCGGAGCTGAGAGATCTGTTCCGGAGGTTCCCGGGACGCTCTTCGATGAGATCGCAGGCTTCGACAACAGGCTTCGCACCATACTTCGTTTGTGACAGAAATCGGCACGACTACACCCCACACCAAGACGAAGTTTGCACCCGCGTGAGGCCTTCGCATCACTACTCTATAATTCACTGCCTCGGAGATCTCACGCCGAACCCCACTGTTCGGAGGTGATCACCGTGATCAGATCCGTTCGGAGTCTACCTTCGGCCGGATTAGTCCGAACGCCGAAACACCCTTCGGCGGAGCACTTCGCACCATACACCGAAGGTACCCTTCGGCGCACCCTTCGCATCAGACTTCGAACCAGGAGGGCTTCCACTGCTTTGCTGTTTTTCACTTGTTTAATCTATTTCTTTCGGCTAATTGGATTATTTTGTATAATCTGGTTGCCTGGCGACTCCACCCCCCTTATCACTATTAAGGGTAGTCAGAACGCGGCGTCGGTGCTACGTCACGCTTAGGCCCGTCCCTAAGTATCCGTGCACTTTTGGATCACCGGACTGACCCAAGTGCGGGGGCACGTTTCCATGTCAACAGGAACAACGATGCTATTCGTGGTGTTGCTTGGACCCTTTTGGACACAGTGATGACTGGGGAAAGATTTGATGTCATCCAGCTCATGCTGAGCGAGATGGCCCTCTCTAAGGGAAGCCTCACACTTGGAGTGTACTATGCACCTTTCATCATGAGATTAATTTTGAGCAAGGTGAGAAATGTTCTTGAGAGCCTGGATATCTCGCATTCTTAGTACATGCATCATTTCTCGGCCGCTCCTCAGGCTCCAGCCATAGATCCAGCTGATGTGGGAGTGGAGCATTTTCCTTCTCAGAGTATGCCTAGCAGCTCCCATGCTCCTTCACCTCCACCTCAGGATTTTGGATCTGGCTCTTATGCTCCTCCTCCTTACTTAGGTATGGATGTCGCTCAGTTCTTTGATCCAGTGCTGCAACAAGTGATAGCAGGTTTTCATCAGCTGAATGCAAGGATGGATCAGATGGCCTTGGATCAGGAAGCAATCAACACCCATCTACAGGACCTTCATAGTGGTTAGGAGCACATCAACTCCAGGATCGACACTCTCTCTTCTCGAGTTGATCGGCTGGATTCCTCCTCATCTAGGTACCCCTTTCAGTACCAGCGTCATCGTCGTCTAGATGGTGCTCCTCCAGCTCAGGACTAGCCTCTCGTTTTTGGTACTTGATGCCAAAAGGGGGAGAAGTCAGGATTAGTTATTAGAGACTAGTTTGTGCTATTTATCTATGTTTGGTTGTAATATAACTTCCTATGTCGTGCTAGATTTAATTTGAACTATTTGCTTGTGTTGAGACAAACTCGTATGTGCCATGTTGATTATGCTTTATTGAACTCTTGATTGTGCTTTGATGCATGTGAAATATTTCACTCTTGTGATATTTATAACTCATATTCTGCTCCATACCACTTGCACCCTATCACTCATTCAGGGGAGCTATGCGCTTAATTGTTGAAACTTTATTAAAATATCTCTTTACTTTTAAAGTGTTTGTCATCAATTACCAAAAAGGGGGAGATTGAAGATCTAGGCCCCATGTGAGTTTTGGTAATTAGTGACAAATGTGCTTGTGGACTAATATTTATCTTAAGTGTGAAGGAAATTATTTGGTCCCGCGTGAATGGAGCACAAGATGGAAAACCCCAAGACTTTGACGTGTTAAAAAGCGACGGCAAAAGGTTTGAAGAAAACTAGAAATTGATCGAGGTGTTTGGAGCGATCAATAAGGCTAGGTTTCGATTTTATTTTTGCCGTACTATAAAGAGGGGTTGCATCTTGGTTATGAGTTGATTTTCAAGTGCCAATTTGCATTGCATATAGTAGCTTTTGGTCATGTGTGGATTTTGAAAAAGTTACAAAATTGCTAGAGGTATTAAATCTACAAAAGGGTGTCTTCTATAGTTTTTCTGGCAACAGTCGGTCTGACCGACCAAGGGGATCCGATCATACCGGGCCATGTTGGGTGGTCCGATCGGCCAAGGGGTCGGTCCGACCGGTGCATGCAAAGTTTTCCTGTTGTTGCTATACAGAGCTGACGGGGACCCTATCGGTTCGACTGAGCCGATGGCCGGTCAGACTGGTTAGGGCCGGTCCGACTGAGCCAGCATGGCCAGTCAGACTGGGTCACCCTGTCACATCAAGCAAACGTCTAGTTTTCTAGCCATTGCAAAGAGGGTTGGTCCGACCGACCCAAGATGGGCGGTCAGACCAACAGTGCACAGTTTTGCCACCTAACTTTGTAATGGCTAGTATTTGTGTGTGTGGCTATATAAACCCTTGCTACAACTCCTTTGCTAGACTTTTTGCACTCATTTGAGCATACTTGAGCACTACCTAGTCTCTGCCACCATTGAGCACTAAAATTGAGCACTAGTGTGGTTGGGAAGCAAAGGGTGATCAAGTGATCGGTTGATTGCATCGCATTTGCATTTTTGGCACTTGGTCGTCTCCTCCTAGCTTTTATTGCAGCTTATTACTCTTGGAGGTTGCCACCTCCTAGACGGCTCGGAGGAGAACCCGGTGATCTCTCCAAGAAGGTTGTGGAGGAGACCCGGAAGATTGTGAAGGCCGAAGCTCGCCTATCGGGAGTGGAGAAGAACTAACACTAGTGATCAAAGCCCGAGAGTTGCACTTCTGGAGCCGGCTCATCTTCAAGCTAATTCCTCCCTGAGGAATCCATGGCTCGCCTCAACGAGGACGTAGGAAATTGGCAAGTTTCCGAACCTCAGGATAAAATTCGGTTGTCTCTTGTCCCTCTTTACTTTGAGCAATTTACTTTGAGAAATTTACTTTCATAGAGTAATTTAATCGTGTCATCCTAGGTTGCATTCCTTTAGACTTAGTTGAATCTCAATTTATCCCTAAAGTTATTTGCCTTGGAAAGAAAATTCATAAAAACTTGTCTAGTGCTAGTTCAATAGAAATTAGTTTTAAAAACCGCCTATTCACCCCCCCTCTAGTCGGTACATTGATCCTACAGAGGCTGGGTGAAGTCAAGGTCAATCCATGAGTCAGAGGTGCACCAGGACGAATGCATCATGTCTAGAGGGGTGCTCCAGGAGAAGATTCCTCGAAGCAAAGTACTTGAAGGCAAGGCACTTCAGAGGTGTGCTCCGGAGAGAGGAATCTTGAAGGCGGAGGAACGAAGTCATCTGGAAAGAGGCTCTTCGAAAGTGTGCTTCGGGTGGAGGCGTGTCGAAGGTGTGCTCTGGATGGAGGCACTTTGAGGGATTGCTCCAAGAGAAGGAATTTCAGAGAAGGCTGGTAAAACCCTCTATAGGAAGCTACTTCGAAGGTGGGGCTTCGAAGTTAGACTGACCTGACGTATTTCGGCCATGCATGGCTTTGGTACATAGATAGGTGGTGGTTCACTTCGGATATGATGGTGCAATGGTGGCAAGGGTTTTAATGGCTTCGGCTAAAAACCATCACTATTGAAGTTAAGACTTCGGTGCAACGAAGCCTCTAAGGTTCGGAGCCTGCAACCAGAGTTCATGAGGCACTTCGTCAAGTGTAATGAGGCTCCATCAAAATAAGCCAGAAAAGTTGATGTATTGCGAAGCTTCGAATAAAGAGTTAAGTAGGACTACCTATAACAGCCTTGTGATGGTGTGTGATAAAAAGGTTGTAAACCCTAGGGGTATGGTAGTCAAAGTACGGTATAAAAGAAGGGCAGACTGAGGTCTAGGGTAACATTGTTGGCTAGGATAGAACCTTTTGTACTCATTGTATCCTAGAGCTAGCCACCACACAAATGTATTCTAACTTGTGAGTGTTTTGTGTTCCCTGTTCTTGCAATGAAATGTTTATTTGATCTCTGAACTTTGTTTTACTTCTTGCATGAACTTGTATCCAGTAAGGGATTTCCATGTGTGAGTTTTGTTGAGTACTCAATGTTTTTCTTGCACAAGAAGAAACTATTTTCTGATGCACAAGCAACTTGTTTTTCTTGGATTATCTCTGTCACCTTGTGCGAAATCCTAAATATCCATGAACAAGTAAAAAACTATTTGTTTTTCTTTGCACTATCAATATTTGTAGTCTGTTGTACAATCGGAGGGCAAGCCTCACTATTTATTCCCGACTTTGACTACTGTGAAGTCTTGTCTCTTTGTGTGCACTGCGAGGCCTTTTTTCGAAGTCAGCTTCGAAGCTTATTGATGTTTTACTTTGACTACTGTGCGGAGTCTCCCTCGAGAAGTCTTATTTTACGGAACCCTACTTGAAGTCTTCTGGGGAGTCTAGTGAGAAGACATTTATGTTTTGAAGTTCCACCCAGTTCGAAGCTAGGTTCGAAGTGTCAGCAATACCTCCGAAGTGGTACTTGCGAAGGGGGACTCCGAAAGCAGTTTTTAGGGAAGAATTTTTAAAAGCTCCCATTCACCCCCCCCCTCTGGTCGCCCATTTCGGTCCAACACAGTCATGCCAACTAGGAAGTGGAGAAGGGAAAACCCTGAAGCTTTGAGTCCAATCAGAAAGAAGCACTTTTGAGTTTTTAAAGGGGATTCTTTGAATCTCGGCATTGATGAAGTCAGTGGGTCAGGATCACCCATCAGGCCCAATAAATAGCAAGAAGGATGGTTGGAGATGGGGATGAGGATTTGGTTCTTCAAGTTCTATAGAAAAGAGGAAAGAGGAAAAGAAAGGCGGTAAGAAAATGGGAAGCGGAAAGAACCAAGAACACAGAAAAACAAAAAAGAAAAAGGGGAAAGGCTAAAAGACTTACCTTAGGGATGGAGGTGGTAGAGACCATCAGGAAATGTTGGGTCTGGACCAGGAAAGAGGATGAATACGGCAAAGTGCGGTTGCCGAAGATGGTGCGTAGGCGTCAGTGATGAGCTCGAAGGCTAAAAGCTAAAAGTGTTGTGTATGCCGAAAGCATTAAGGGGAGAGGAAGATGCCGGTGGATAATTATAGAGTGAGAGCAATGCTTCGGCAAATGGGTCAAGCCAATCACGGTAGATTCGATGGGACCATCTTCAACATTCGGCAAAAGGTATAATCATGAGTATGGTTTTCGAAACGCAAAAATTTTTGCAGGTCCGAGATTGGAGGAACAAAATCTTTGGTGATTCTATTTATAGATGTCATTGCTAGACTATGCGAAATAAAGCCTAGTTTGATGCCACCGCACGGAAATAGTAGATGCGTCAGACCAGGCGACATCTATTAAAGTCGTTCATGGCTGAAGAAGAAAAGGTGATGAGGAAGATGAAGAATTGATACAAGGCAATAATCCAAATATATACTTCAAAAGGCGCTGGAAGTTGGAAAGTTTTTGGCTACTAGTAAAAAGATGGATGGGACTTTTGAAATGATGCGTTGCAGAGGGCTTTAATGACCAATAATTTCAAAGCATTAGTTATACTTATGCTCTGAAACTGGGGAGTATATATTGACGCCAAGATTTGGTAAAAGCCCAGGCCCATTAGGAGTGCTGCATTGTCAACATAAGTCAACGGGGTTCAATCAGAGGTTGGTCAAAGAAGTCCTTCTAGGTGGTTATATATGGCCGGATATGAAGGAGTCGATAGATATGAAAGAGGCAAAGATAAATCTAGAATCGGTTATAGTTATCGTAACGGACGACAAGTCTCCAGACTATAAATATGTAATTATTAGCTAGGTTAGATATCTAGACAAACACAACAATAAACTACTCTCGAAGCATCGCTACTCTTGGCTTCCAAGTTTAATCTCAGTGGGACTTGGCACTCGTAGCTGGGTTGTATCGTTTTGATCTCCAGTGAAGAGGTGAGTCCCGCCACCTTGACCATCGTATCGCTTGGATCGGTGTTTTCAAGGCTACATCGTATCTATCTCTTGAGGCATCGACTTGGTCAGTGTAATCACCAGTTTATCTTGGTGTATTTTCTAGGTATAAGGCTACATCATTACGACCTATTAGATTGATGTGAATTTGGTATAGTGGTTCAAGGCTTCATCGGTTAAGTCTGACATCTCGCTCTATTGTATCTGATTTATGCCATACACCATTGTTGGGGGAAATTGCTTCACATTCAGGACTTAGAGATTAATAGCTCAAAGACTCACTAAGCTTCGGAGCTGATGGGCTCATACTCGAAGGCAGAGGCGTCAAGCCGAAGGGTGCCTCGATTTGAAGTCTGAAGAAGCCCTCCGAAGGATACGAGGCTCTGAAGCAGAGCGATAGGATTGATAAGATGTTTGGCTTATCTATCTGCCCCGGATAGCTTTACCTTTTTAACCCTACTCAGGGTATCGAATAGTTTCCACTATGTCGGTTGTAATCTAGGGGTAAATAGGTCTTTTCCTTAGACTTTTTTGCCTATAAATACACCCCTCTCTACCCTGTAACGGGGACCGAATATTCACTTACTCTAATACACACATTCGAACTACTCAAGCAGTTATCCTTTCGGAGGCTTGAGCTAGTCCTTAAACACAAACTCTTAGTTTGTTTGTTCTTGATCTCAGAGAACCTGTTAGCGTAATCTTTTACGTCAACAGTTGGCGCCGTCCGTGGGGAAACAAGTTCTACAAGCTTGTTCTCTACTGCTGACTGCCCTTCGAAGAGTACTTACGGAGGGAGCCTCGAAGTCCCAAGATTCCGCGCACCCTTCGGTAAGGGGCTTCTTAGTGCGGTTCGAAGGCCTTCGCTCGCCTTCCCAGATCAATCGAAGTCCTCGTTCTTCGGACCTCTTCGTGACTAGCTATGCCTCCGAAGCGAAGCCAAGCCTCGGGTCCTCTCCGAAGGTCCCCTCGGACCACCGGAGCCAGACCCTCAACTGCTCCAATGATTCCCGAGGATACCGCTGGGCGTCGAGTGCCTAGGGGTCCCTGAGCTCCTCCTACGGTGCTTCGGACTGATTATGTCAGCTCCCAAGACCCGGAGCTACCCTCCGATGAAGACGAAGACCTTCCTGGAACCGAGGCTACTCAACTAGCAAGGCTTCAGGAGGAAGTGGCTAGGTGGAGGCAAGAGGCCGCCGATCGCCTCCGCACTCAAGCCTCCACCGAGACTCCAGAAGGGCCCCAAGACGGTGGTGCTCGCAATCTCCCAGAAGCTACCCAAGTCCCGGAGGAGGCTGAGAACACATCTTTCGATGATGAGTCTCCGCTACATTCGGACTTGCAAAGAGTGCCCTTCGATCCCAGATTCAAGGCCTCGAAATTGCACAAGTACTCCAGCGGGTCAGACCACGAAGAGTTCGCTCGTTCATATGCCTTGGCAATAGAAGCAAGCGGAGGGGTGCGCAATGATGGTTCTGGTCCTTGAAGCCAGGATCGATCAGGTCCTGGGAGCAGTTGACGAAGAAGTTTGTGAGCAACTTCCAGGGTACCTTTGTGGCCCCGATGTCAACAGGGAGTTTGTTCCAGGTGAAGCAGCAAGCGGGAGAAACACTTCGGGAGTACTTCACATGCTTCGCCCACACCAAGTCGCAGATTAAAGGCCTATCTACCTCTTCGGTAGTCGACGCCACCCGCGAAGGGGTGCTAAACCCCGACCTACTCAGCAAGCTCCATCGGAAGCCTGTGACATCTGTCGCACAGCTGATGGCATACTTCGAATAGTATGCCAAGGCAGAGGAAGGCTGCCTTCGGCGGGCCGGAGCACCCACACCTACCCTCAGATAAGTAAAGACGGAGCCCAAAGCCTCAGCTCCTCCACAACCCCCTCAAGACAATCACTTCAATGAGCACAGGCGAGGGAGGAAACATTTCCGTTCGAAGGTGCTAAGCATCGCACCCTCCGTTCCGAAGGCACCTACCAGTTATCAGCATGCGCAATGCTTCAAGGCTGGAGTGCCGAAGCCTCAAGAGAGAGCGCCCGACAGGCGCTAGAGCTTTTTCTGCTGCGTGCATGGCGACAATAGAAGCCATGACACGAAGGAATGCAAGGCAGTGTTGGCCCTTTGGGGCGACTACCTAGGGCATAGTACCGGGTGGGGTGCTTCGGATCGAGCCCCACCGGCGGCACGATCGGAGCCTGTGCAAATTGTGGCTCGAGCCGGTGTCCCCGAAGCCCCCATGCGACTTCCGGTGGCCAATATTATGCCACCACCGAAGCAGGAAGACCCACAAGACCGCAGCAAATGAGTGGTCCTGCCCATCTTCAG
Source organism: Zizania palustris (assembly GCA_019279435.1). Taxonomy (NCBI): domain Eukaryota; kingdom Viridiplantae; phylum Streptophyta; class Magnoliopsida; order Poales; family Poaceae; genus Zizania; species Zizania palustris. Next base: position 46,511,912 of record JAAALK010000080.1, on the reverse strand, counting down.
AGGGGGGACCCTCGGGAACATGTCCAAAAGGCAGCGGCATGAATACGTCCGCAAAGTTGGGAACATTGGGACTTCGAGCTCCGTAGAGGGGATGCCAGAGTGGTCTCATGTGCCCATCTCGTTTACTGCCAGCGATGCTGCGGGGGTAAAGTTTCCCCATGCTGACCCCTTGGTCATTTCCATAGACATAGCAGGGGTGGAAGTCCGAAGGATCCTGGTGGACGGCGGGAGCTCCGCAGACATACTTTTTGTCCAGGCCTTCGATCAAATGTGCATATCCCGGAAGCATCTACTTCCAGCGGCCCGGCCACTTCAAGGGTTCTCATGACCGCCTCTCGATGCCCTCAGCCAGATAGGCCTCGAGGTTGCTTTCGGAGAGCGGCCTTTGGCCATGGTAGAAGAGGTGATCTTCAACGTTGTCGATGCCCCCTATGCTTACAACACAATCTTCGGGCGAGGGATGCTAAACCAATTCGGGGCTATAGCACATCATAACTATCTCTGTCTCAAAATGCCCACGCAAGGTGGAGTGCTTACTATTTCAGGAGACCAAGCTATAGCCCGAAGAATGGAGTATGGGCACGGCCAGCCGTTGGATCCCCGGCAAGTGCACAATGTGGAGGAGGGCACGGAAGAGGTTCCAGAGGCTTCGAACTCTTCGAAGGGGCTCTCCCTCAAGACAAGCCCAAAAGATGATGTCGAGATGAAGATAATTTCAAAAGATGGCAAAGAATATCCAGTACAGTTCGGCAAAGGGCTATCCCCGGAGATAGCTGCCTCGTTGGAAGAAGTCGTCAAGCAAAATCTGGACGTCTTTGCCTGGACTGACGAAGACATCACCGGGGTTGATTGGAGCATCATCGAGCACAGCCTGCTCGTCAACCCGAAGGCCAGGCCAGTGCGCCAAGGGCTTCGCAAGCTGTCTGCAGAAAGAGCAAGCGTCGCCAAAGCCGGAGTAGAAAAATTTTTAAGGGCTAGCATCATCAGGGAGGTAACCCATACCGAGTGGTTGGCAAACCCTGTTTTTGTAAGGAAGAAGGACTCGAACAAGTGGCGCATGTGTATTGACTTTACTTCATTAAATAAAGAAGGCCCGCGAGACCCCTACCCGATGCCCCGAATAGACCAACTGGTGGATTCCACAGCCGGCTCCGAATTGCTAAGCTTCCTCAATGCTTACTCTGGGTATCATCAAGTCTGGCTGAAGCGTGAAGACGAAGCCAAGACAAGCTTCATAACTCCTTCCGGGGTATTTTGTTATGTAAGAATGCCTTTTGGCTTGCGGAATGCCGGAGCCACTTTTTCATGTTTAATAGCTAAGGCTCTAGGTCATCAAATAGGTCGAAATGTCGAAGCTTATATGGATGACATTGTAATAAAAAGTGCTCAAAATCACCAACATAGCCTAGACCTAGCTGAAACGTTTGAGAGCCTCCGAGTATGTGGAGTATGCCTCAACCCTGAAAAATGTATATTCGGAGCACAAGCAGGAAAACTGCTAGGGTACTTGGTTTCGAGCAGGGGAATCGAAGCTAGCCCAACGCAGATAAGTGCACTGCAAAGAATGGCTCCACCAGGGAATTTGAAGCAAGTCCAGAAGCTAGCAGGAAGGCTCGCAGCCCTTGGCAGATTCCCGGCCAGATCAGCAGAGCAAAGCCTCCCAATTTTCAAAGCCCTAAAGGGGTCCGAAAGCTTCAGTTGGACACCAGAATGCCAGAAGAGCTTTGATGATATAAAAGCATACCTCGGAAGCCTGTCAACACTTACTGTGCCCCTCCCAGAAGAAACACTCCTCCTTTATCTTGCAGCAACAGGCTACGCAGTAAGTGCAAGTACTAGTCCGGGAAGTTGAGCTTAAGGGAAAGCTGGTGCAGAACCCAGTTTATTTTGTTTCAGAAGCTTTTTCCGGAGCTAAGATAAGATACTCCGAGCTTGAGAAATTTGCTTATGCCCTGGTAATGGCCTCACGGAAGCTAAGGCATTAATTTTTGGCGCATGACCTAATCGTTCCTACCTCGTACCATCTTGGTGATATGCTCCAAAGTAAAGACTCTACGGGTAGGATCGGAAAATGGGCTGTCGAGCTAGCCCCCTTCGGAATCTCCTTCACGGCAAGAACAGCTATCAAATCCTAAATCATAGCCGACTTCGTAGCAGAGTGGACGCCATCTGCAGTTTGGGCTCTGGAGGAGCCCTCCAAAGGTTTATGGACAATATTTTTTGATGGAGCTTATCAGGCGTCTGGTGCCGGAGCTAGCGCAGTCATCATATCACCGTCAGGGCAAAAGACCATGTATTCTGCGAGGCTCAACTTTAAGACCACCAATAATATCGTAGAATATGAAGGGGTCCTACTAGGCCTCCAAAAGGCAAAGGCACTTGGAGCAGCAAGGATAATAATTAAAACAGATTCCTAAGTCGTCGCAGGGCATGTCGATAAGAGCTTTCAAGCAAAGAACCCGCATCTAGCGCAATACCTTGAAGAAATTCGCAAGGCTGAAGCAGCATTCAAAGGATTCTTTGTTCAGAGCATCCCTCGGGTAGATAATCAACTCGCAGATATTCTGGCAAAAGCTGCAGCCGGAGCGGTGGACCTCCCGGAGGGTGCTTTCTATGAAGAACTAATGAAGCCTGCAGCTAATCAATTACCCTCCGCAGAAGTACTGTGCATTCCAGCTACATATTGGCGGGCTCCGATTATGAATATATTGCAAGGTGGCATAGATTCTTCAGAAGGTCCGGATGCCCGAAGATTGCAAGCAAGGGCTCGAAACTACAAGCTTGTCAATGGAATATTGTACAAAGCTGGCGTATGTTCCCCTCTACTTCGATGCATCTCCCAACCCGAAGGCCAAGACATACTTCGGGAAATTCACGAAGGTTTGTGCGGAAGTCACCTGGCCCCTCGTGCTCTAGCAGGCAAGACACTTCGGCAGGGGCTTTACTGGCAACAATTTTGAGAGATCTAGAGGAGTTGGTTCGAACATGCCAAGGATGCCAATGGATGGGCAGACGAAGCCACCGTCCGCCAGTTCCACTTCAAGTTATTGCCCCGGTATGGCCAATGGCTCGGTGGGGCATGGACCTCATAGGCCCTTTCCAATGGCAAAAGGCAGCTTGAAGTTTGCGGTAGTAGCAATCGAATATTTTTCAGAGTGGGTTGAAGCAGACCCATTGACTGCTATCACTTCGAGGAATGTGCAAAAATTTTCCTGGCAAAACATTATATGCAGGTTCGGAGTGCCAAGGGAGTTGACAGTGGATAATTGAACCCAGTTCGAAGCTGACACATTCAAAGAATTTTGTGAAGAATTGGGCATTAAGTTGTGCTTCGCTGCAGTGCGCCATCCACATTCCAACGGAGCTGTTGAGCGAGCCAATGGGAACATCCTCTCCGGTCTAAATCGACGAATTGTTGGATTGGCCAAGGGGCTATGGGTCGAAGAGCTTCCCAAGATCTTGTGGTCCATTCGAACCACTCAAGCCAGGTCCACAGGCTTTACCCCATTTAGACTTCTATTCGGAGATGAGGCCATGACTCCTACGGAGCTTAGAGGTGGATCTCTTCGTGTAGTGCAGCCCGGAGATGAAGATGAAAGAAACACTTTGCTGGACTTGTCAGAAGAAACAAGGTTCGAGCTATCGCCAATCTGACCAAGTACCAAGGCCAAACAAAAACATGGTATGACCCGAAGATAAAGCTGAACGAGCTTAGACTAGGTCATCTAGTTTTGCGAAGTGTAATAGCTCCGGGGAAGCTAGGAAATAAATGGGAAGGACCATATGTTATCCTACGCTCATGACGCCCCAGATCGTATAAATTAGCTAATTTAGAAGGGGAAGAATTGAAACATGCATGGCATGCGGAGCACCTTAAGCGTTATTACGCTTAGGGGCTCCTTGTAATCACTTGTAAAGCTTTCCTTTTCTAAATAAAGTGGAGGGTCGAATTTTGTTTGCTCTTCGAATATCCCTTAATCCGGATGGACACATCGGGAGGACGGAGATGCTTGCGGAGTCAAGCATCTTTCCCAAGACCTGGGCAATAGCCTGCGAACCATCGGTTCAGGGGCTTCGCGGCGAGCCTACGGATTCCAGGCTCTAGCTTGTTAGGATCCGTAGAAGAGTCTAAGGACTTTAAAAAGAACAGATTTCCGGCCTCCGGGTACGAAGTATCTATAAAAGAGCCGAAGGTGGCCATCCTACGGATTCCAGGCTCCGGCTTGTTAGGATCCGTAGAAGAGTCTAAGGACTTTAAAAAGAACAGATTTATGGCCTCCGGGTATGAAGTATCTGTAAAAGAGCCGAAGGTGACTATCCTACGGATTCCAGGCTCCGGCTTGTTAGGATCCGTAGAAGAGTCTAAGGACTTTAAAAAGAACAGATTTCTGGCCTCCGGGTATGAAGTATCTGTAAAAGAGCCGAAGGTGGCCATCCTACGGATTCCAGGCTCCGGCTTGTTAGGATCCGTAGAAGAGTCTAAGGACTTTAAAAAGAACAGATTTTCGGCCTCCGGGTACGAAGTATCTGTAAAAGAGCCGAAGGTTGCCACCCTATGGATTCCAGGCTCCGGCTTGTTAGGATCCGTAGAAGAGTCCAAGGACTTTAAAGATAAACAGATCTCCGACCTACGGGTTCGAACAATCTGTAAAAGAGTCGAAGGTGACCAAGTAATAAGGTTTCGAGGCCTCGGCCAACGAGACACTTTAAAAAAAGTCCTAAGTGACAAGTATAAAACCCTATAGAGGTAGATCCAACTTCGAAACCTAAGAAATAATAATACGGAAGTATGTTCGAAGAACCCTCTGAAAAGGTAAAGTACGGATATTAAGTGTGATACGAAGCATCGGTTTGTTCGGCGCATCATTTTGTCCGGCAAACCTATTTGCACTACAAAAGATCCACCACCCACAAGGAGGGGTAGGAGGGTAAAGAGCAAACAAGATACTTTTGGTGCAATTCACATTAATTCATCGTACTTGTACATCAGGAGAAATTTTGGTCCAAGCCTAGGATGAATTGAAGACCCTATCGGCCTCTAGAGCTACCTCTCCGGCTACTCTGTCCTTCGGAGCTCGAAGCCACCGGATTTGTCCTTTTTGTTCGAGTGCTTCTTTTCTTCTTCAAGGCTCGCAGTTTCTTTTGCTCCTCTTGAAGCTCGGCCCAAGTCAGAAGTCTTTCGGAGTTAGCCTCTGCAGGGTCTTCGACCTGGTACTCCGAGTCAGACCAATCCATGTGTTCGGAGGACGAAGATGCCTTCTCTTTCTCCTCTTCCTTGATATAAGTTAAGACCTCTTGAAAAACTTCGAGGGTTATCTCCCCTTTGTCTCCACGAGGAACAGAGAAGCGAGAGCGGCGGTAGGGCCTTAAGATCTCGAGGCTTGCCCACTCCTTCTGGAGCCCTTCGGTAAAATCTAGTATTTTGAGGTCAGTTTCGAAGGGCATGACAAAACCTAAAAGAACAAAACACCCAAGCAAGCTCTTAGTTTATAACTTTTCATTAATGCAAGGGGCTTTACAAGAGTTTTTATACATAATTGCCCTAAGAGCTAGACCTGCGGGTCAGTTGGTGGAGCAGGAGGTGCCGGAGCTGGCGAGGCGAGAAGCGGTGGCCTTGTCTATGCTTGCTTCTACCGACGGGCCTCGTCGATCCAAGATTTGTCCGCAGCCTTGTGGTCCGCCTTCTAGGTCAACCGGAAGGCTTCCCAGGCCAAGGCTACATTCGAAGATGGGTGCAGCAGGTCTTCGAAGGCAAAGCTTCCGGGGGTCGAACCCCCGACTGGAGCGAGGGGGATCTGAAGGGCTTCAAGGTGGCGAAGAACTCCAATGCTGGCACACTGACCAGAGATCTCTCCGTACCGAATACCGGAGTTCATCATCAATGACGCCACCAGTTGGATCCTCCTCAGTTTCCGGTCGAGGGGTTCGCTGGCCGCCGCAGAAGACGAAGGGCACATAGTGCCAAAATATTCCAAGGTACCCTGAAGGGCATCCAAGGTACGTTCCGCTGCACTGGCGTTCTTCTTCTCTACTGTCTCCAACCCCGCAGCAGTAGCAGACACTTCGGCCACTTGGAGCAACAAGGAGCTCTTCTGGGCCATCGCTTGATTAAGGCCCCTTGAAGCTCTACCAGCTGGGCGCTCGAAGTGGCCGCCGCTTGCCGGAGCCTCTCAACCTCCGCTCGGAGCACTACGCACTTGGCTTCAGCCTCTTGGGTTGAAGTCCGGAGCGCATCGCTGTCTTGCCTCGCTATTCGGAGGGCTTCGTCGGCCTCGGCCCTAGCCCTCCGTTCTTCGAGGACTTCTTCCTCCAACCGAAGTGATCTTTCGTTGGAGCCCTTGAGCGCAGTTTGGAGGGTGGTAACCTTCCTTTTGAGTCGATTGGTTTCGACTTCATTAGAAGTCGCTGCCACTCTAGCAAGGACGAATTGCTGCAAAAAAGAACAAGTAAGTACCAAGTATTCACAATTACTAATTAGAAGTGGTTGTGGTGCTTTTCATACCTGAAGCACAACCCTTTCGAGGGCCATGTTGAGCACCGGAGCCCTGGCTTCGCTCAAAGCAGAGACCAGGTCAGAGTTGGCACTGTCTTGGCTCTTCTCCGCCAAGGGCTCCAGGAGTGCCCGGAGGCCTGTCTGGTGCTCCAAGAATGGAGCCAGCAAAGGAAGCCAAGACGAAGCTTGGCGGTCATCTGTCGTGGCCTCCTCCTCCGAGTTGCTGGCTGAGGTCATCGTTGGACCGGGAGAGAGCCCGAGGCTGGACATACTTTTGCCCCTCCCTGGCACGAAGGCAGGTGGCTTGGCTAAGGTGGAGGTGGCCCTTTCTTCGGCGGCTACCCCTTTGGCTGGAGCCGCATCAGCAGGGGCGACCTCGGTCACCGGAGCCGCATCGGCGGGCACAACCCCCGCCACTGGGGCCAGAGCGTCCAAGGGAGTCGAGGTGTCCATCGGAACCACGACCCCCGAAGAAGTGGGGACTTCATGTGCAACCGGGGCTTCATCGCCCTTCGAGGTACCTACAGTATCAAGATGTTTGGTGAGCATTTATGAGTAAAGATTGCTGCAGGTATCAACCAAGGTAAAAGCTTCGAAGTATACCTTCGGAGGCACCGTGAGGCAAAATCGTCGGATCCTCCAGAACTTCGTACATCCAGAGGATGTCGTCGATGTCGTCCCCCGAAGTCCTCTCCAGCGTGTTTCCTGCTGGGACCTCGACCTCCGCCATGATCACCCCGACTACAAGCGAGTTGGGGGCGACAGGGTTTGGCTCCAAGTTTACAACAGCGGGCACGGGTGTGCGTGTTGGATCTACCTCCGCATCCTCCCGAGCAGAAGTTTCGGTTGGGACCCCCGCCGCATCTTCGTCGCCCTCCAAGAGATAATTCTTGAAGGTCTTTGCCAGCTAGGCGTTGGAGTCCTCGGACTCCTCCAAGGCCGAGCTCCGAACGTCCAAGGACGAAGTAGACGAGGCAGGAGCCAGCTGTGAAGGGATCTTCGCCACCTTCTTCTTCTTAGGCGGAGTCTTGGTGGCTTTCTTCGGGGGCTCGGCAACGGCCTTCCGTTTCCGAGGGGCTACTCCGGTCGAGGTAAAATCTGGTAGAGGAGGGGGCATCATCCCGAGAGCCCCCCACACTTTGTTGGAACGCTCCCAGCTCCCCACCAGCTCCAGCCTCTTCTGTTTTTCAGCCACCGTAGGGGCTCCAAGGACCCGTTCGGTGGCCCGAGCTATATCCTCTGGAGCTAGCGCCAGTGGAGCCACTGGAAAAAAGGGTAACATGTTATAAGTATGTTATTTTCATCATCTAACATATTACTGCAGGAAGTACAGTCTTACCTAAGGTTCGGAGATCACCCTCCGAAGCCTGTTGAAACACTATCGGCCAGTTGGCCCCGAGAGGTGGAATCCGAAGAGCAATGAACTCTTCGGCAAGGTCGCGCATGCTCATGCGGCGAGCCACCGAGGTCAATAGCCCTAGCCACGTTGAGAGCAGGCTAGGGTTCAGAGCAATCTCTGCCTCCTTCTGGAACCAGATCTCCTGGAGAGGCCCTACGAGAGGGGAGTCCTCTCCAACTTCGGCGTAGAACCATCGAAGGATCCAGTTGGTGTACCATCGATCGTTGATGGCCTTCGCGGGAAAGTGTTGGGCGTGCTCCATCCACAACTGAAAGTTGACGCTGCCGAAGGCCGTTATCACCTTGGTGTCCCCGGGCTCATCTTGCGGCTTCGGCTGGCAGATGGCTTCATGGGTGGCGGCGAAGACCTCCGATCGTCCCTTGCACCCTTCGGCCCAGAGCGCCTACTCAAAGACAGCCAAGCGGGCGATGGCATTAGGAGATAGTTGAGGTAATGTGATGTGGAACAGGTCTAGTACCTCTGCTAGGAAATCGATGGCCGAAAGTCCCAAGCCCGCTTCGAAGAATGCCTCAAAAACCACAACTTCTCCGCTTCATGGCATCGGGGTTGATTCCGACCCGGGGACTCGAGTCCTCAGTCCAGTCCCTAGCTTCCCTTCCACGGCCTCTTCAATGGACTCGGTGGTGCTCGTGGATTGGTCGATGAGGAAGCTCTGAGGAATCTTCTTCTTGGATGGCGGGCGGAGCTCCCAAGGGTTCTTGGGCCAGGCGTCGCCCGGAGCCCCCGCCATTGCTTCCGCAGCCAAGGTGGCCCATGCTTGCCTCTGCGCCAGAGTGCTCGCCGCTGCCGGGACAGTGTGTCTGGTTCTCGCCATGGCTCGGTGGATTGGAAGGTTGTGAGAATTTGTTGGACCGGAAACGGCGACCAGAGGGGGGGTGAATGGGAGCTTTTAAAATTTCTGGCTAAAAACTTAGCCTTCGGTTCTGTTCTGTCTTCTGCGGAACAGGCTTCGAACACAGCCTTCGAAGGTCTGGTTCGGAGGTACTTCGACACCTTCGAACACAGGCTTCGGAGGAGCAAAAGTTCGAAGCCAAGAAGACTTCGCTCCACTAACAACCCTCGAAAACCAGCTCTGCTAAGTCAGTGCAGGCTCCGCACACAGGGTGCTTTGAGCAGACTTCGCACGTCACCCTTCGCAAGAGTGGACAGCCCTCTGAGGACTTCGACCAAGTACTTGGCGACAGCAACTGGTGCTGGGCTTCGTACCCGAAGGTCTACACGCACACAAAACGGACTTCGCTAAGGGCTTCGACACAAGAAGCAAAACGGGAAACAACCAGGGCTTCGCTAGTAATCAGCGAGGTCTTGCCTCGTGTTACACAGAGCGACAGCACACTGACAAAACACACCTCGCACGAAAAACAACCTTCGCCTCAACAGGCTTCGGTGCACTAAACTAGCGAAGTATGTAGATCGAGCTCAAGCAAAAAGCACAAGACAAACAGGGCTTCGCCGCTTGAACAAGGAACACTGAAAATGAACTCAGGATGTATTCAATCGAAGTGTGGCTACAGGAGCTCAACAGTAAATGCTCAAAGTGTTAAATGTTACCTACCGAGCCCCCATATTTATAGCCCATGGATTCATCCTAAGGAAGTGACTACTTTACCCCTAGGGTTTACATCCATTTTGTCTCTACAGAACTAAGGGGTACAAAAGGTAGTCCACCTTTATTTTGGAGGCTTCTCTGTCAGCTGCAGAGGGGACAGTGTCAGCCTTTTTCAGAACAGACAGTGTCAGCCTTTACAGTGTTGACTTCTGGAACCTCCCTTCGCACGCGAGGGGTGCGGAAGCTTCGGCGCGAAGCCTGCAGCCTGTTGGCCTTCGCTCCGCCGAAGAAGACCTTCGATACAGTGACGGTTTTGAGCCGAAGCCGTCAAAGCCCTTGGGCCTTCGCACCACCACCTCCGGAGTGGATCACCACGGCTTCGCAGCTACTCCGAGCTCGAACACCGTCCGTCCGTGTACCGAAGCCATGCATGGCCGAAGCACCTCAAGTCATCCTCACTCCGAAGCTAGCCTCGCTCCGAAGTCCTTCACACTCCGAAGCCCCACCTTCGGAGTACCACCCTTCGAAGTCCCTCCTTCGTCCAAGGCCTCCGAATGAAGCATTCCATGAGCACTTCGTCGCAGTGTCTCACTCCGAGCACACTCCTCGACGAGCCTCACCCGGACCATGCCTTCGATGCGCCTCGACTTCTGAGACCTTCGTCGGGCCACCTTCGAGTGTCTCCCTCCGGAGCACACTTCGAAACCTTTGCCTCCGCAGAGGACTTGATCCACCAACTCCGAAGTCACTCCACTCGGAGTACCTTCGAAGTGCCTCACCTCCGAGGACTTTGTCTCGGAGTACCTTCAGCCGGAGCCACGCTCCGCACTCTCTGCCTTCACCTGGCACGCCTCGACCCGAGGACCGACCCGGACCACCTTCGCAGCCACCGTGACGGAGCTCCCCGCTCCCTTGGCATCAAACCACCCGCTTGACCCAAGTTCACCTGGCTCGAACCCTGTCCGTCGCCTCCGAAGTCCCTGCGCACCACCGACAAGCAAACAAGTGTATCCAGTACTCCGGAGACCTCTCCGGGTTAGCAACCTCCGGCACACACTCCGGTGTACCGCCCAAAGTACCGAAGCCTTCGGTACAAACCCAGTCATCGCGTACTGCCGGACCCCTCCGACGAGCACACTCCGCTGCGACAGCTGCAGCAAACACACACCGAACACCCTTCGGTGACACACCTCCGAACACCCTTCGGAGGACCACCTCCGAAGCCCCTCCGGAGGTACCCTTCGAACAGAGGGTAAAATCCAGTCAATCACTCATCACAAACACCGAAACCACCCTTGGTTTCTCAATCTCCCCCTTGATGAGTGCATTGACAACCAATTCCAGATTCAAGAAAATGTAAAAATTTTCAGCACACAAGTGACCATAAAAACTCAGAAAAGAGCCAAAGCATGTCACTTGATAAAAGAAATTTTTTCCCCCTTTGTAAAAGAGTAAAAACCCTTTTTGGCAAATCTCCCCTTGATAAGAACTCCCCCTGAGTTAAGCAAATTTTTCTTCCCCTTTATGTCAAAAAATCTCTCCCCCTTTAGAAATAATGCCTTCTTGCAGCAGAGAACATAGCAAAATCTCTCCGGAATTTCTCCCCCTTTGGCAATGCAAGCATCAAGGAGCATTCAAAAGATGCAAAGCTTTGAAATGAATAGAATTGCAAAGACATATAATGCAAAAATATGCCAAAATTAACACAAATGATCATGGGCTCAGCTCAATTTAACAATCTGTGAATCAAGATGATGGCATGTGATTTTGTCATTTTGAAGTGAAAGCATCACCACTTAATCACAGTAGCTAGACATGAAAGGCAAGGACTGCGCAAAGCTAACAAATTCTACCCTAGACAGACAAGTCGTGTTCAAAAGAGCTGTGAAAGCAAACTTGATGATCAATTAATTTTGTTGTTCTTTTTCTTAATGCCAGGGGTTATTTGTTTGTCCACCTTATACTTTCCAATCAGGCCAAGCCTAGGCATGAAAGCCATCTGAAGCTTAAGGCTGTGATTTTGGCATACACTACACTATCCCAGTTCAAACCAAAGTGCAATGGTAAGCAGTCTAGAATAGAGTAGTGCGACAAACAAACCCTCCTGGATCTTTTCATTTAAACCAGGCAAATCATGGATTTTTGACTTTGATTTAGATGAATAAGTTATTTTGATGAATATCCATGAATAAAGAACACAATTTTTCAAGTTGCAAATTTTAGCATCCAAGGAACAGTGTCTTGCTGTCAAGTAGATAAAAGATAGCTAAAAGCAGTCCTGCCTAAACAAGCTAGATACAAGATTGTGTGATGAGCAAATTTTGATTTTTAGAAAATAAAACATCATGCACAATCAATGTTCCAGACATATTTCATAGAGCTGAGCTGACATGATTTCTTTGAATTAAAAGCAGGCATATAATAGCAAAAGATGTAAGTGCAATTCCACACATAATGAGCATATGCAAGGCAATTAAAATCAGCTCCCCCTCACAAAATGCCGTAGGGATGACAAATACCAAGTTCCCCACGCAAGTAAGCAAACCGAGAAGCATCGAGGGGTTTTGTAAAAATATCGGCAAGCTGGTGTTGGGTATCAACATATTGAAGTTCAATATCACCCTTCTCATTGTGATCTCTGAGAAAATGATACCGTACATCAATGTGTTTGGTTCTGGAGTGCTGAACCGGGTTGTTTGCAATACAAATAGCACTAGTGTTATCACAGAAAAGTGGAACACTCTTATAATCTAACCCGAAATCCCGCAAAGTGGAAACCATCCACAAAATCTGAGAGCAACAGCTAGCTGCAGCAACATATTCGGCCTCGGCCGTCGATTGTGCAACACTAGACTGTTTGCGGGAAGACCAGCAAACCAGAGACGTACCCAGGAAATGACAAGTACCAGAGGTACTCTTCCTATCAATTCTACACCCAGCAAAATCCGCATCTGAATAACCTCTAAGACATAAAGATGAAGACGATGAATACCATATGCCAAATTCAAGGGTGTGTTTGAGATACCTTAAGATGCGCTTTACCGCTTGGCGGTGCGAAGCTCGTGGCGAAGCCTGAAAACGAGCACACAGACACACTGCGAAGTGTATGTCCGGCCTCGTGGCAGTCAAGTAGAGGAGGGAGCCGATCATGCTCCGGAACTCCTTCTGATCTACGGCTTCTCCATCTTCGTCAGGGTCCAATGCTACAGATGTAGCCATTGGAGTGGCGAGAGGCTTCGCATCGGACATGTCGAACTTCTTGAGCAGGTCCTTGGTGTACTTTGTCTGGTGGACAAAAGTACCTTGTTTGCTTTGCTTGATTTGCAAACCAAGGAAAAAGGTGAGTTCACCCATCATCGACATTTCAAATTCCCTGCTCATGGTATCTGCAAACTCGGCAACTAAAGCATGAGAAGAGCCACCAAAGATGATATCATCCACATAAATCTGAACTAGGAGGAAATCTTTGCCATGCTTGAGAGTAAACAAAGTTTTATCAACTGAGCCCATCAAATACCCTCGCTCAAGCAGAAAAGACTTAAGTCTATCATACCATGCCCGAGGGGCCTGCTTGAGTCCATAAAGAGCCTTATGAAGTTTAAGGACTTTATGTGGGTACTTGGGGTTTTCAAAACCAGGGGGTTGTTTTACATAAACATCTTCACCTATGAAGCCATTAAGAAAAGCACTTTTGACATCCATTTGATAGAGTTTGAATCCCCGGGATGTCGCAAAGGCAAGCAAAATCCTAATGGCCTCAAGGCGAGCAACAGGTGCAAAAGTTTCAGTAAAATCAATCCCTTCTAGTTGAGAAAAACCCTGAGCTACAAGTCTAGCCTTATTTCTAACAATTGTTCCATCCTCCCCTTGTTTATTTTTGAAAATCCATTTTGTTCCTATGAAATGAACATTAGGTGGAGGATCAACTAAAGTCCAGACTTGGTTTCTTTCAAAATTCTCAAGCTCTTCATGCATGGCATTGATCCAACTAGAATCAGAAAGTGCATGACTAACATCTAAGGGCTCGAAAGAAGCAACAAAAGCAGCATTAGTAAAATGAGCGTGAGAACGAGTTACCCTTTGATCAAGCTCACCAATGATCTGCTCGGGAGGGTGCATCCTTTGGACATGATGTGGAGCCTCGCGGCGGGATGCAGTCTCCCCCTCAACTTGTACGTTGGAGTGGTCCAAGATGACCGATGTTGAGGTAGTTGCTTCGGGACCTCGTGCCGAAGTAGTTGAAGCGGGGTCAGCTTCGGGGGTTGATGTCGAGGGTAGTAGGGGATCATCCTCGAATTCTCCGGGATCTTCGTCTTCGAATAAGGTCTGTTCCATGTCGTGTTCATTTGCCTGTTCAAAAGCAGAACTAACAGAGGGGGTTGATTCATCAAAAGTCACATCACATGACTCGATGACAGTGTTAGTTTCCAAGTTATAAACACGATAGGAATGACCATGAGTAGTATAACCCAAAAGATCCCGTCAGAAGATCGCGACTCAAATTTATCCAAGTTACCACGTTTTAGGATAAAGCAGCGACAGCCAAAAACTCGAAGATGAGTAACCTTGGGCTGTCTCCCAAAACGCAGCTCATAAGATGTCAAATTTAAAATTGAGCGCAAGAAAATTCGGTTTGAGATGTAACATGCAGTGTTCATGGCCTCAGCCCAGAATTTTCTAGGAGTCCTATGCTCATCAAGCATCGTCCTAGCCATCTCAACCAAAGTGCGGTTTTTCCTCTCAACAACACCGTTCTGTTGAGGAACCCGCGGAGCAGAGAATTGATGTTCTATGCCATGCTCCATGCAAAAGTCAACAAAGAGACTATTTTTGAACTCGGTGCCATTATCGCTTCGAATGAATTTTAATGCACCAGGGAGTTCAGTGAAAAGTCTCAAAGCCAAGCTCCGAAAGTGTGAAAACACTTCATCCTTGCTGGCAAGAAAGAAGACCCAAGAGTAGCGAGAGAAATCGTCGACAATAACAAGTACATACCACTTGCCGCCTAAAGAACTAACCCGAGAAGGACCTACAGTGTCCATATGGAGAAGTTCTCCGGGCTGTTCAGTCATCACTGTGGTGACTGGCGAATGCGAAGCGGCAATCATTTTTCCATGTCGACAAGGAGCGCAAACTAAATTCTTCTCAAACTTGAGCTTGGGCAATCCTCGGATCAAACCTAGGGCGCTCAGACGAGCGAGCAACTCAAAGCTCATATGCCCTAGTCTCCTATGCCACTTCCAAAGCTCAGATGTCGAATGTGCAACAAGGCAATGAGAAGAACCAGACGACTCTGAAAAATCAGCTCCAAAAACTCTCCCAACCCTAAAGATCTTACAAACCACAACGCCATCAGAATTGAGCACTTGCGAAGTATCGCGATGAAATCGCACTTCGAAGCCCTCATCAAGTAACTGAGATACAGACAGCAAATTGTATCCCAGGTTCTCAACCAAAGCAACATCTTTGAGAGTGAAGTTCGCATTAATCCTTACCACACCTTTACCTTTCACTCTACTCCTTCGATTGTTTCCGAAGGTGATATGTTCCCTTTGCTTGGTTGTTGTGAGGCTGGAGAACCAGTTTGCATCTCCGGTCATGTGGCGTGAACAACCGGAGTCCATGATCCACGTGCCCTCCAAGCCTCGACCTGTCGCCTACACATGATAAGAATGCCTCGATCGCTCAGTGCTGGGGTGAGTAAAATAATGACGAGGCATCCAGCACTGAGTGACACGAGTAGTAGGCACAGTAAAAGCAGACGGTCTACGCACATAATAATCAGAATGATGCAAAGTGCGAGGTCTACCTACATGCAAAGAACGCAAAGCATGTCGAGGTCTCCTACTCTGACGAGGTACAAAGCTACTCGCCCGAGGTCTACCACCATATGGAACATGGTGAACACCTCGAGGAGCAAAACCTCTCCGAGAAGCACGAGGAGCCTCGAAAACAGGACGAGAGTAATACTCAGACTCATGCATACCTAAAGATGGGTAATGCATGTCCTGATAGCTCATCGTCTGTGCACGTCGCTCATCCTTGATGCGACGGAAACAGAAACCAATCAAATGACCCGCCCGCTGACAGTAAGAACAATGAAACACTCTCCTGGGGGCACTCTCATGGGTCACAGGAGCAACTCTCACAGGCTCCTTGGGTTTCTTTTGAGTGGTTTTCTTGGGAGGATTTTTCTTGGCAGGAGGAGTGGTTTTCTTTGGTGGATGGGTAGGCTTTTTGGCTGATGGGGTGTCTAACAGAGCTCTCTCTTTCTCTAGGGTGGTAGGAGAGGTAAAAACAGTTTTGGTCTTACTGTCTGAAGCTATCCTCTCAAAACCCAAACCTAGAGCTACCCCGGCTCTATCAGCACACAACTTGGTCTTGGCCAAGAGCAAATCCATCCTACCCTTCCCTTCAGTGCATTTATTCACCACAGAAAGAAGGTATTCATTTTCGGACATGAGATTTTCAGCTCGCTCTCTAACAGTGCCTAGCTGGTCCTTAAGGGTAATGCATGTGTCACAAACAGGTTGCACATCCTTAGAACTACCGGCCCTCTCCAATCTAGCCTCCAAATCATGAACATGCTTATCACGTAAATTAATGCTATCGCGTAATAAAGAGCAGTTCATGCAATCAACATCATGAGGTCTAGAATCCACCTCCAAAAGCTGCTTCTGTGCAGTCTCAAGCTCAGAAAGAGTTTGAGCATGAACAGAACGCAACTGAGCAAGCTCACTCATGACAACAGAACATGATTCACATTCAGCATCATCAAATTTAGACTTAAGCATGGCATATTCAGTAGATACAGATTCTAGCCTAAGTCTAAGGTCTTTTCTTTCTCTAGCGGCTTGCACAAGCAATCTATCCTGACCTAGCACAACTTCATTCAGCTCATCTAATTTAATTAGAAGCTGGTCAGATGATAGGTTTACCTCAGATGAGTCAAGCTCATCGCCGCTGTGATCGCTGTCGGCCATGAAGCAAAGGCCGGTGAAGTCACGTCCCTTCTTGTCCTTTTTGTCCTCCTTTCTTGGGGACTCCTCCTCCTCAGAGCTCGACTCCTCAGTTGAGGAAGTGTCGATGTCGCTGAGAGCAGCAACAAAAGCTCTGGAAGCGGCCTTGGCTACTTTCTTAGCCATCTTGCCGCGCTTGCCCTTCACAAAGGGCTTCCTCTCCTTTTTGTGGAATTTGGGGCGGTCACTCTCATCTCTCTTTTTGACCTTGGGGCAATTGGCCTTGATGTGAGAAGTGTCGCCACATTCATAGCAGCCACTAAAACCACTTCTCCGCTGATCCCGTCTCTCATGATGAAAGCGGGTGAACCTCCGGGCAATGAGAGCAAGCTCGTCATCAGCTAGAGTGTCCACCTGCTCCTTTGTGACGGAGACCAGGGAGGACAAAGCAAAACCATCTGCAAGAACACAAGTGCCTGATGTGCTTGGTTCTGCAGTGGTGCCACGGCTAGTGCTAGAAACCAATGCCAATGGCTGTGGCAAAGAGCTTCTGTGCACTGCAAGAGATGCCTTGGCAATCTCTGTGGACTTCAGCTTGCTAAAGAGTTCATCACAGGTTAGAGTGTCATAGCCTGTGGACTCCTCAATGCTGGATATCTTCACCTCCCATATGCTACGATCAAGAGCATAGAGAAGCTTGATAGCCCTATCATGATCACTGTAAGCAAGCGTCCCGTTGGATCGCAAGTTACTCACTATCGCGTCAAAGCGAGAAAACATGGCATCTATAGATTCACCAGGTGCCTGCACAAACAGCTGATACTGTTGGTTGTAGGTGCTTTGGCGCCTGGCCTTAATCTGAGTAGAGCCCTCATGATAAATAGTGAGCGTTGTCCAAATTTCCCTAGCAGTCCTAAGGTGCTGCACCCTATCAAACTCACTCCGACTCAAACCAATGAACAGTATGTTCCTTGCCTTCGAGTTGGCAATATATTGATCTTTTTCGGTTTGAGTGGTGCGGGTATCAGGGATGGAGTATTGTGAGTCCACAATCTCCCAAATTGCATTTCCTTGGCTTAACAAGTAAGCCTCCATGCGCACCTTCCAGTATGCAAAATCTGTCCCATCGAACAGAGGAATTTTACTGCCTCTATCCATGTCGCCAACAGATCACAAAACCGGTTAAGGTCAACTGGTGATCTTAACCTGCTCTGATACCAATTGTTGGACCGGAAACGGCGACCAGAGGGGGGGTGAATGGGAGCTTTTAAAATTTCTGGCTAAAAACTTAGCCTTCGGTTCTGTTCTGTCTTCTGCGGAACAGGCTTCGAACACAGCCTTCGAAGGTCTGGTTCGGAGGTACTTCGACACCTTCGAACACAGGCTTCGGAGGAGCAAAAGTTCGAAGCCAAGAAGACTTCGCTCCACTAACAACCCTCGAAAACCAGCTCTGCTAAGTCAGTGCAGGCTCCGCACACAGGGTGCTTTGAGCAGACTTCGCACGTCACCCTTCGCAAGAGTGGACAGCCCTCTGAGGACTTCGACCAAGTACTTGGCGACAGCAACTGGTGCTGGGCTTCGTACCCGAAGGTCTACACGCACACAAAACGGACTTCGCTAAGGGCTTCGACACAAGAAGCAAAACGGGAAACAACCAGGGCTTCGCTAGTAATCAGCGAGGTCTTGCCTCGTGTTACACAGAGCGACAGCACACTGACAAAACACACCTCGCACGAAAAACAACATTCGCCTCAACAGGCTTCGGTGCACTAAACTAGCGAAGTATGTAGATCGAGCTCAAGCAAAAAGCACAAGACAAACAGGGCTTCGCCGCTTGAACAAGGAACACTGAAAATGAACTCAGGATGTATTCAATCGAAGTGTGGCTACAGGAGCTCAACAGTAAATGCTCAAAGTGTTAAATGTTACCTACCGAGCCCCCATATTTATAGCCCATGGATTCATCCTAAGGAAGTGACTACTTTACCCCTAGGGTTTACATCCATTTTGTCTCTACAGAACTAAGGGGTACAAAAGGTAGTCCACCTTTATTTTGGAGGCTTCTCTGTCAGCTGCAGAGGGGACAGTGTCAGCCTTTTTCAGAACAGACAGTGTCAGCCTTTACAGTGTTGACTTCTGGAACCTCCCTTCGCACGCGAGGGGTGCGGAAGCTTCGGCGCGAAGCCTGCAGCCTGTTGGCCTTCGCTCCGCCGAAGAAGACCTTCGATACAGTGACGGTTTTGAGCCGAAGCCGTCAAAGCCCTTGGGCCTTCGCACCACCACCTCCGGAGTGGATCACCACGGCTTCGCAGCTACTCCGAGCTCGAACACCGTCCGTCCGTGTACCGAAGCCATGCATGGCCGAAGCACCTCAAGTCATCCTCACTCCGAAGCTAGCCTCGCTCCGAAGTCCTTCACACTCCGAAGCCCCACCTTCGGAGTACCACCCTTCGAAGTCCCTCCTTCGTCCAAGGCCTCCGAATGAAGCATTCCATGAGCACTTCGTCGCAGTGTCTCACTCCGAGCACACTCCTCGACGAGCCTCACCCGGACCATGCCTTCGATGCGCCTCGACTTCTGAGACCTTCGTCGGGCCACCTTCGAGTGTCTCCCTCCGGAGCACACTTCGAAACCTTTGCCTCCGCAGAGGACTTGATCCACCAACTCCGAAGTCACTCCACTCGGAGTACCTTCGAAGTGCCTCACCTCCGAGGACTTTGTCTCGGAGTACCTTCAGCCGGAGCCACGCTCCGCACTCTCTGCCTTCACCTGGCACGCCTCGACCCGAGGACCGACCCGGACCACCTTCGCAGCCACCGTGACGGAGCTCCCCGCTCCCTTGGCATCAAACCACCCGCTTGACCCAAGTTCACCTGGCTCGAACCCTGTCCGTCGCCTCCGAAGTCCCTGCGCACCACCGACAAGCAAACAAGTGTATCCAGTACTCCGGAGACCTCTCCGGGTTAGCAACCTCCGGCACACACTCCGGTGTACCGCCCAAAGTACCGAAGCCTTCGGTACAAACCCAGTCATCGCGTACTGCCGGACCCCTCCGACGAGCACACTCCGCTGCGACAGCTGCAGCAAACACACACCGAACACCCTTCGGTGACACACCTCCGAACACCCTTCGGAGGACCACCTCCGAAGCCCCTCCGGAGGTACCCTTCGAACAGAGGGTAAAATCCAGTCAATCACTCATCACAAACACCGAAACCACCCTTGGTTTCTCAGAATTGGAGGTTGAAGAGAGTGGTTCGAGACGCTGGGTACGGTAAAAAGTCTTGGGTAACTTCTAATCCCTTTTTATAACCGTCTGCTGGTTGCTATGCTTCGATCGCATTCACACTGCAGGTTCAACTTCCGCCGCTGGCAGGTGGGTCCAAAAAATGGAACGGCGAGAGACTGCCGTAAATTTCGACCGTTACCTTTTACAGGGCGTAGCGACTACTTGCGCCGTAACGGCTATAATCAAACGGTTCCTCACGACGTTTGGGCTTCAGAGCGGTTCTCTTTCCCACGGAGTGTTCACACAGCGTTGAGAGCCCGGAGTCGGGGTCCGAATGCTTTGGATCCGAGATCCTCCGAAAGATTGTAATGTGTTCAAATTCTCTCTAAGTCTCAGAATATGAAAATATTCCTTGCGTATACTGCCTCCCTTCTGTACAGGTTAAATTCGGAGAGGCGTATTCGAGGGTCTACTGTTGGGGGAAATTGCTTCACTTTCAGGACTTAGAGATTAATAGCTCAAAGACTCACTAAGCTTCGGAGCTGATGGGCTCATACTCGAAGGTGGAGGCGTCAAGCCGAAGGGTGCCTCGATCCGAAGTCTGAAGAAGCCCTCCGCAGGATACGAGGCTCCGAAGCAGAGCGACAGGATTGATAAGATGTTTGGCTTATCCGTCTGCTCCGGATAGCTTTACCTTTTTAACCCTACTCAGGGTACCGAATAGTTTCCACTATGTCGGTTGTAATCTAGGGGTAAATAGGTCTTTTCCTTAGACTTTTTTGCCTATAAATACCCCCCTCTCTACCCTGTAACGGGGACCGAATATTCACTTACTCTAATACACACATTCGAACTACTCAAGCTGTTATCCTTTCGGAGGCTTGAGCTAGTCCTTAAACACGAACTCTTAGTTTGTTTGTTCTTGATCTCAGAGAACCTGTTAGCGTAATCTTTTACGTCAACAACCATTCATCTGAATAAAGCATGCCCACTATGTTGAAGTATTATTGGTTATTAGTAATTAGCAATTGTCTTGGTTAGGTCCAATCTCCCTGTTATTTTGATTTGATACTATGAATGCATTGTATGGTATGCTAGATTCGGTTTCTATTAGAGTACAAGCCGATAGGTTATCTTTAATTCCATGTTTCATTTTATTTCCATCGGAAGGGTATTCATCGAGCCATGTGCGTGGCATGTCTATCCTATCGGCTCATGGTGTTTCCAATCCCGATAATCTGACCATCGTCATTGGCTCGACAGCTGATTGGCAGCGCTATTCATGTTTCTTTTTATCACCATGGTCATTGGCTTGGTAGTCGATCGGCTTTGCTACTAACGTCATTCTTTCTACCTCCTTATCAGTTGCAGGGTCAAACTGATTGACACGCTCAGAACCCCTTTTTTCTAAGATTTTCGGTGTTGACGCCAAGATTTTTAAAAGCCCAGACCCATTAGGAGTGTCGTATGGTCAATAAAAGACAAAGGTTGGTCAAAGGAGTCTGTCTATGTGGTTATGTATGACCGGATATGAAGGAGCCGATAGGGATGAAGGAAGATAGAGATAAATCCGGAACCGATTATGGTTATCAGAACCGACGGCAAGTCTTCGGACTATAAATTTGTAACTATTAGTTAGATTAGAGGACAAGACAAAAAACACAACCACAAACTACTCTCGACGCATCGTCACCCTTTGCTTCAAAGTTTAATCCGGCGGGACTTGGCACTTGGAGTTGGAGTTGGGCTTCATCGCTTCGATCTCCGGCGAATAGGTGAGTCTCGCCACCTTAATGGTCGTATCGGCTGCATCGGTGTTCTTCAAGGCTGCATCGTATCGATCTCTTGAGGTATCGACTCGGTCAGTACGGTCGCCGATTTATCTTGTTGTGACTGCTAGGTCTAAGGCTGCATCGTTACGATCTCTTAGATTGATGTGAATTAGGTATTATAGTTTGAGGCTTCATCGGTTAAGTCCAACATCTCGCTCTATTTTATCTGATTTATGTTGTGCACCATTCATCTGAATAAATCATGCCCGATATGATAAAGTACTCTTGATTGATCGTGATTTAGCTAATGTCTTGCTTAAGTCCAATCTTGTTGTTACAATAGTTTGATAGTGTGATGCATTTTCTGGTTTACTAGATTCGGTTTCTATCGGAGTACAAGCCGGTAGGTTATCTTTAATTCCACGTTTTCACTTTATTTCCATCGAAAGGTATTCATCGGCCCTTGTGCTCAGAATGTTTGCCCTATCGCCCGATGGCATTACTGATCCCGATAATCTGGCCATGGTCATCGGCTCGACATCCGATTGGCGTCACTACCCACATATCTTTTATATCACCATGATCATCGGCTTGGTAGCCGATTGGCTTTGCTAGTAACATTATTATTTCTCCTTCCTTATTAGTTGCAGGGTCAAACTGATTGACACACTCAGAACCTTTTTTCTAAAATTGTAGAACCTGCACTGGAGTTAAGCAGACCTCTCAAGCCACGCGTGTGACCAAAAATGACACCAACATTAGGACCTGCACTAGAGTTAAACAAACCTCCCAGACCATGCATATGACCAAAAACGACACCAACAGGATTGCTGAGAGCCTTAGAAGGAGATGGCCCTTCTCGCAGACGCCAATGAACAACCATGTCTACTATGAGACATGCCGCATAGTGATGCAAGTTTATGATATGATTGTTAGGAATGTAAACATGACCAAGATGTGTTCCAGTTTAATTAGAGTTCTAATGAGTCTAAGATAGGAATAGTATTTATATAATGAGTGTTTCTATGATGAGTAGGTCTATGTCTGTTAGAATCTCAATAGGTTTAGGAGTCTGGTAATTAGGAGACAGTATCTCACTTATATATATACCAGTGTTTTAAGTGAAATAACATAAGAGCTACTAGCTAAGAGCATCTCCAAAAGATAGGCTATTTGACTCTCCAAACCAAATTTTGACCATCCAAACAAAAAAAACGTAGTTCAAAAGAGTGGCCAATCGGATGGCCAATCCATCCGGCTGGCCAATTTGAGGTTCGGACTGGCCAAATTTAGCCACCCACTTTGGCTAGCTACTAGGTGGCCCCACACGCAGGACAAATGACGAGGAGAAAAAGCGTCCATGAGAAAAGAGCGTCCAACAAGAAACCGAATAAAGAAAGAAAGAAAAATGAGAGAAAAAGGAAAAATGAAGAGAAATAAAAATAAAAAGAATATAATATATATATTTTAAAATTTTTCTAAAATTTAAAAAATTTATAATCTAGAGATTTCTATGGTTAGAAATTGGATTTTTTTTTAAAAAAAAAATTTCAAAAATTTTGGTATTTTAAAAGTGAGGAGTAATTTTTTCAAAATCTTTTGAGATTTGAAATTTTTATAACTTGGGATTTATAAAGTTAGAATTTAATATTTCAAAAAGAAATTAAATCTTTAAAAAGAAGAGAAAATATAATTTTTTTTAAAAAAATCTAAATGTTGAAATTTTGAAAATTAAAAAATTTATAACTTGGGGATTTATAAGGTTAGAAATTAGGATTTCAAAAAGAAATCAAATCTTTCAAAAATTTTGGGATTTTAAAAGTGAGGAATAAATTTTTAGAGAGTTGAAAATAGATAGTGTGTTAGAATGTATAGAAGTTTTGGAGATGAATCTTTTTAGAGAATTGGTTAAATAGATAAATGAAAATCCAAAAATGGAGAGGATTTTGGAAATGCTCTATTTGTTGCCATGGTAAAATAATGACATTTAAATGGAGTATCATGTGCACATCGGTTGGTCGTGCAAATGGTGTATATGTGAGATCTCCACCTTTAATTTGTAATCTAACGGACAACAGCTCCACCAGATCATTTAGCAGAAAACACCTCCCACCTCCTCCATTCCGTTCCTTGCTACATTTGTGATACCGCAGCGAAGCTGTTGTCCATTAGATTACAGATTAAAGATTGAGATCTCACATGTACACTATATGCATGGTCAGCCGATGTGCACACCTCATTTAAATATCTGTCGTTCAATCACGCTAAAAATCGAGTGTGGCAAGCGCCGCGGCCAATGGAGTTCCGATTCCGCGCTACAGCAGACGACGCCGCCGCCTCCTGTTCCTCGCCGGCGTTGTTCTCCAACCCCCGCCGTGGCTACTTCGGAGCGCGAGGCATGTTCCTCCCCCCCGCGCATGCAGGCGCACCAGGGCCTCTCCGTGGCGGGCCAGTGCCGCCATTGGAGTCGGAGGAGGCTACGAGGTTCGAGGGGATCATCCGCCAGGAAGTGGAGCGGCGACTCATCCAGAAGGAGGTGGAGCGTCGGCTCATCGAGGACGAGGCGCGCCGCGAGTTCGCCTTCGCCCACGGCCTCCACGGCTGGTTCGTGCGCGATCCCTTCGCGCCGCCGCTGCCGCGGATGGGGATGCGTGGGCCATCCCCACTGTTCGAGAAGTTTGGAGCCTGGAAGGGGTTTGGGCCTCACCGGCACGCGGGGCTTGTTGCTCCATTTAGGTTTGTGCAGATGATGCTTCCTGGTCCGGAGAGGAGTTCGTCTCCGCCGCTGCCGGATCAGAAGCTCGAGCTGCGCGAGATCGAACCTGGGGGGAACTCCGAGGTTGGTTGCTAACAAGTCTTACTCTGAACAGCAGAAAAGGGCATTTGCATCGTTCTTCTGATTTTCCCCATATTTGGCATGAAACAGTAATGCATCGATACGTTGCTCTCAAAATCCTTTACCATATTTATGTTCTACACTGCAGTTTTGTTCCATTTTACCCTCTTGTGATTGTTTCACCTATCGAGTAGATCCAAATAGTGGCTGCAATAGAGGCCATATAGGTATAAAGGTTTTATTTTCATTAGATTGTTGCAGTTTTTTTCAGTGATGAAGAAATGTGGGGGATCTTATCTCAAAATTTAGGTAAAATTTAAATAGATTATGGGATTTGGAAACATATTGCCCTTTGGATCACTGGATATTACTTAAGTAAAATTTATGTTTTGGCCAGATGGGGTGTGGTTGGTGGGCTGGTATGTTGTTACACTTTTAGAACACATGAACATTCTGAAGTAAAATATATGGTTTTGGCAGATATAATAAACTTGGGTGGAGGAGAGAGTATTCCTTTGTATGAAACAAGGGTTTAACAGGCTGTAGTTACATATTTCACTTGATACTGTTTTGTGGTTTAGCGAAATGCTGGCAAGTTTACTAGGGAAATGAGGTACATGAATCAGAAGGGGACCATAAGGAATTACTTGTGAATCTCAGTTTCTACTTTCTGACTTATTTGATCCATCCTGATTTATGAAAAATTGCAGTTTTGCCCTATAGTTAAAGTGCGTTTACTGATCTGCCCCATAGTTGATTAGTCTTGTTATTTTGCTCATAGTTGAGGTGAAGACTTGCTGTTTTGCCCCATCCACAATTAATGTTTCTATTTTCCAGCACATGAATTGACAATACTTCTCTTCTTTCTATTTCTCACATTTCCATTCTTCTGCACATCCAGTGTGGTCGGGCACCCTGCCGTAGGTGTGCTCGCCGAAGTAGGTGTGCACTGCAGTCGGCTACGATTGGTGGAGCCGACCGCAAAGGGAAGTCGGTCCCTCTGGACCGTCCGATCTAGATTCGATTGGTGCCGGAGGGAGGACTTTGCATGCGTGGCTCTCACCTCATAGGCGGAGGGAGCTTCGTACCATTCGATCGGTGCTGGACGGCTTAGATCAACGAAGCAGAGTGTAGTTAGTATTGTGAAGTCAGAAAAGCCAACGATGACATAGATGCAGGGGTTGGTGTCCGACTTCTGGACCTACTTCTCGCCATGCCGCCATGGTCGTCCTTGTAGCTGCACCAGAAGTAGAGCCTTGGGTGCTTGCTGTTCTTGATGTCCTTCTGCCCATACTTTCTCCAGATAAACCGGTCCTCCATTGTTGGCTTCTCAACTCTTACTCCATTTCCTCCAGCATTGCTCCCTATGCACACTAACGAATCAAACATGATGGGAGATCACTTAATTATCTCCAGATCAGGCCTAAATGTGCAGTGATTAATCAGTTAACAGTGTGGTTAATCAACTACACACCTGATCCTTTTCGAACTCGCAGCAGCAGCTGGAGAGACAGCTGAGCTGCTCTCGGTCTTGCGCTTCCTGCCACTCCCGGCAGTGTTGTCATCGTCCTCCGTGCTGGTGCCATCGTGCAGCGTGGTTGCAGCAGCGGAGGATCTGCTCGGTAAGACCCACAGGGACATGGACCAATGATGAGCCGGCCGGCAGCTGCTGGCTGAGCAAAACATGTAGTAGGATGGCTGCCTCCCTCCCCTTTGCGATGAGCTGAGACGACAAGCAGGTCCCCGTACACGCCATTGATCCTGGCTAGTTACCAGCACCATACGTCGCAGGCACACCCTCGGCAGGGAGCTTGACGACAGCGAGAAGTCAGATGAACAGAAGAATACGTGAGGAATCGAGAGAATGGCAGTATTGTCAATTCATGTGATAGAAAATAAAAACATGAATTAAAATATGATCTAAATACAGGATGGAGCAAAATAGTAAGTGTTCACCTCGACTATAGGCAAAATAGCAAGCTAATCAATTATGAACAAATCAGCAAACACCCTTTAACTATGAAACAAATCTGCAATTTTTCCTCCTGATTTCTGTCCTTTGTTATATGACATGACTTTTCGTATGGGTTCTTTTGTATCCATGCATGATGCATTCATTTCTTTGGGGATAGCCATAACATTGCTTTTGCTTTTGCTCTGGAGGGTGACATTTATTACTTGCGCTGAACTGCCCATTTTCAGGTTTCTTCAGAAACGAAGGTTTTGACAGGATCAAAAATGAAGCGTGCTGGGGTGAAGAGGAAGGCAGATGCAATCCCTGCAACGACTGGATCAGGGAAAGTAAAGAAACCAGCCCAGGACTGGAGCTGTGCACTGTGTCAAGTGAGTGCAACCAGTGAGGCTGGTCTGAATGATCATCTTCATGGGAAAAGGCATAAGGCAAAGCTCGCTCAACGTCGACCTGGCAAGGCGATTAAAGTTAGCAAAAGCAGCTTGAAGCAAACCAATGCGAACAACGATTCTACAGGCCCTAGTGATGCTCCTAAGAAAATATGCATCCAGGTAGACGGAGCAATGCATGAAGTTGTTCAAAAAAGCAACTACGTATGGTGTGATCGATGCAAAGTCAGGTGCAATAACAACCTGACCATGGCTGACCATCTGCGTAGCAAGAAACACAGTTGTTTAACAAGGTTTGGACATCCGTAGAGGTTGTGAGAATGAACGTAAAAAAGAAGTGTCAGCTGCTACATGGGAAAGAACGGTGAATGGAATTTGCCCTATTGAAATAACAGCGTGAATTGAGGGTATGTTTTATATAGGTCTAACTTCAAGATTTATATTGAATTTAGATTTTGTATAGTAATAAAATATTTTAAACTTTTATGATATTGCAAAATAAAACTGAATTACTCAACTATATATCATTAATCTATCTATAACTTCACAATCTAATATATTTTTTAGTGCTAGATTGGACTAGCTCCAAGAATTACGCTGGGCCAGCTCCAAATATTCAGAATGAGCTATGTGAACCAGAGCACGAAATGAAACCACTTGCATGCCCACCGAAGTGGGTGAATACATTGAAATTCCAGTGAAATTTAAGAAATGAAAACATGGGCCATTGAAGTAGATAAAAGTGGCCCAGTTGAAATAGTAGTTTCAGTGGAACCATTGAAAAGGCATTAACATTGCCCCTAATGAAAATGGTGTGGAAGTTCGATGGACATAAAAAATTATTATATACCTTCTGAATTAAGAATTTACCTTGACTCACGCTGTCATGTCATTAAAACATGAGAGAACTTCATATATCAGTGAGACGTAGAAGGTCTTTAATTTTCATCTAAAAAAAATATACGATAAAATCTTTCATCAAGAATAACACATCCATGTCAACCCATCCGATAAAACTTGTTCCAAAGGAGGAGCAATAACAACGCCATAGAATCAAGATGAACTACCTTTTAACTTTTAAATGGTAAGACGCAAGATGAGATGATACCTTACTCACATAGAAAATATTCGAATTAGAAAAATAAATATCAATATATAAGTAACAAACTCCAAATAATAATAGTAATTTAACATGGTAAAAGTACAAATATTAAATAGCAATAGACCAACAGTACCGCAGGATTGTAGCATAATAAAAGTATCAAATAAGTTTAACACTCCAACTATTTAGTCTGTGAGCTCGGGGCGCCTTACAGCCTTAGACTCTTATCGCCTTGGTGACGCCTCGATGAGAATGGTGTTTTCTTGTTGACTTCGTTCTGTAATTATAATTGAGATAAACCGTTTTCTCTTTAACACATATGGAACTCACGGGGTAAAACACTACTGTTGGCGCAACGGATTACGCTAACAGGTTCTACAAGACCAAGAACTGACAAATGAATGTTTGTGAATGCGGACTATCTCAAGTCTCCGAATAGGATAATAGCTCGGAATAGTTCGAAGTGTGTATTGAATATCTGAATATTCAATGCCCTCTACAGGGTAAGAAGGGGGTATTTATAGGTAAAATCTCTAAGGAAAAGACCTTTATACACCTTAATTACAACCGACATAGTCGGTACTATTTCGGTATCCCTTATAGGGTTAATATGTAAAACATACTCGAAGGATGTTGATAAAGCAAACAACCCATCCTTCTGGTTGTCTTCTACTCCGGAGGGGGAGCCTTTTGGAGGGTCTTTTAGGACCGAAGCCTGGACGGACCCTTCAGCTTCGAGCCCTTCAGTTCGGGAGGGCGTCTTGGGCTCCGAGAGTAAGACCCTTGCCTTTATATTGTTGTATAATGCATTTGCATGGAATCTTGGAGGATCATGAGAATGAAGTATTTTCCCCCAACAGTAGCCCTCGAATACGCTTCTCCGGATAGCCTGTACATCAAGTAGAGCAGTATACGCAAGGAATATTTTCATGCTGAGAAACCATGTTGAAGAACATGGGTTTGATACTCCAGATGTGATGAGTCATTGTCAACGGAAGTCAAAGAAGAAGATAAATGAAGACCTGCCGAGTCTGAGGCGCGGGTGACTCAGGTACATGGGCAGCGTGCGACAGCCGGGCAGAGGAGCCGCGGAGTCGGGCTAGCCCAATCCGGGTACATGGCTAGGAGAGGCAGAGGATCCACTGGTCTGTTAACTGGGTTTGACTCAGGTACACGGGCGGCGAGCGATTGCCGGGCTGAGGAAGCTGCGGGGTCGGGTCGGCCCAATCTGGGTACCCGGTGCGAAGACGGTGGACGCTTTGTCAGTTTCGGCACAAACTGACAACCTATGATTATTTTTTTTTCAGGATATTAATATTTAGTTTTTAAGTTTAGAATATTTTATTTGAGTCAGGAGATTTTTCTAAGAATATTTTAGTAATTTTCGGAATTTATTTTAGAGTCAGTGTTAATTTACCTTAGGGATAAATTAGGCTTTTATGTATTAGGAGTCGCCTATAAATAGGCCCCTATCCCCCCGGGGATAGATGACTGTTTTTTTAATAGATCAATCCACAGTCCAAAAATTGCCGAAGGATCATCTGTTTTGTCCGGATTCTTTTCGCATCTACGTTTACTTGCGTTTTTTCTTTTCGGAGCATTTGTTCTCACCGCCGGCATGGCATCAACAGCATCCAAAATTAATCTACACTGGTGAGTCAAGGCAGCGGGCACATTTTTCTTTACGCGGGCGGGCCCCACGACACCGTTCATCACGAGGCCAAGCAGTAGCTTTGCTGCCATCTGCAACAGTTGGCGAAGAGGAACGGCGGGAGTTCCATTGCGCACGGTTCCCGGAGCAGAGCAGCAGGCATTTGCACGGCCGCGTTGCTTCTTGTGTTTTCCCACGCCGGGCGACGCGCGCATGCAGCACAGGCGGGGTGGCAGCTTTCTCCTTTGGCGCGGTACTCCGTGCGGTGACGTTCGGCGTGCAGAGAAACTGCTGAGCACACGGCAGAAAGCAGCTCGCGCAAGCAAACATCGGTTCAGCGGCAAAATTGTTTTTTTGCCAGATCCTTTGCGCACGGCGAAGTCAACAACTGCAGGTTTGTTTCTTTATCTCCTAATCTTTTGCCAGATTAAATCTGTTAGTTATCTTTTTAATTAGCCTGAAAATAATAAATTTCGTAGTTAATTTTTAAATCTGTAACTTTTTATTAGTCATCTCATATTATTTATTTAAGTATTTTTATATGCTCATATAAAAAGAAAAATTTATTAACCGCATTAATATTTTTATTCTAATTTTTACCTGAAATATTTTAGGTTTGTTTCTGAATTAATTGTTAATAGTCCAAGGTTTATTCATTTAATTAGTATTTTATTTCTAGACTGAAATATAAATATTTCGTGATTTATCTAGCTGTTTTATTTACTGCAGTATTTTTTAGTTCATTTTTAATATCATTTTAATTAGGACACCAGTCATTTTTAGGCGAAACCATTTTAATTTCAATAATTCGCTTTGCTAATATTAGTTGTCTAGTTATGTTTGTTTGGGTGTTGGAATTAGATCACAGTTTAGCAAGAAATTTTTAGGCGCCCATTCACCCCCCTCTGGTCGCTACTTTCGGTTCTACACATGCTCAGGACCTTAGAAGAATGCAAGGTGTTTATAACCGTTCGAAGCATCCTTGGTGTAGGAGATGCATCGAATTCGGGCTCCGAATTTCGTCTCCGCACGATTGCTTCGAAGGAAAATGGACCGTCATAACGATAGTAAATCGCAAAGAGTTGTTACTTTTATAACCATTATCCCTCAAATAGCCGTTAGTCCTTCTGAAAAATTAACAGCCACAAAAATTACCGCAGATTTACATTCTTTCATCTTTCGGCCCCACTTGTCATCGATGTGGGTCAAATATGCAAGGTGAATACGTTGTGCAAATCGTGCCAAGCAAGAGACGGAGCAGTTTATTAAAAGGGGAAGTAACAACGGTGAAAAAATTTTACGAAGCCTTTTGTTTTAGCAAACTCAAACTTTCCTTCTTCCACCTTTGCTTCCCAAAACCTTCCGAGCGTTTCACCAATGGTGAGAACAAGTGCAAAGGTGCCTTCGGCGACTGCGACGCTGGCACAATGGCAAGCCTGGGATACATCTATAGCGGCGGCAATGGCGAGGGCTCTAAGGGGCTCTTGGCCCAGCAACCCATGGGATCTTCGCCCACCATCGAAGAACCCCTGAAGCAAACCTTCACCCCTGGGGAATCGACTTGCACGATGGAAACCGTAGAGGTGATAGTGAACAGGAAACTAGGTGAGGATCCATGTTGAAAAGCATGGGCCTCATGGCTCCAGATGTGATGAGTGATTGTCAACGAAAGACAAGAGGACATGAAGAGAAGAGAAGACCTGCCGTATCTAGGCCGCGTGTGACTCAGGTACACGGGTAGCGAGCGACTACTGGGCAGAGGGGCCCGCGCAGTCGGGCTAGCCCAATCCGAGTACATGGGCTAGGAGCGACAGAGGATCCACTGGTCTATTGACCGGGATTGATTCAAGTACACGGGCGGCGAGCGATTGCCGGGCTGAGAGAGCTGCAGAATCGGGCCGGCCCAATCTAGGTACCCGGTGCGAAGACGGTGGATGCTTTTTCAGTTTCGGCACAAAACCGATGACCGCTGATCTCGGATTTAACCGTTCCAAGGAAAAGTCGTAGCTGCTACGAAAGCTACGCATTAGGACAAGTTATCTGTATTGAGGATTTTACTATTTTGCCTTTAGGCCCACAGTCTGTTTGTCGAGTCTGTAAAAAATTCTAAGGGCATTTCGGTCTTTTCCATTTTTATTTCAGCGTCTGTTTAAACCCCTAAGGGTATTTTTGGTTTTTCCTAGTCTATTGGGTTGCCTATAAATAGGGCCCCAATCCCTAGGGTTAGGGTTAACTCACTTAATGCAAATCTGAGTTCATTGTGTTTTCCCCACTGTGTTTTCCACTGCCGCAATTTCTTTCTCCGGCCAGAAGTTTCATCTTGTCGTCATCACTGTGTTTCTTCTTCGTCGTCATGGTTTCCTCCTTGTTTCTGCTTCATCGGACCGCACAACGGTGCTTGAGGCAGGGGACATGGGCTGCATCGGCGCGTGCACCGAGAAGCCAGTAGCGCTGCAGGCTAGGAGCTTGGCCGGCGTGTGGAGGCGAGTACATGCGGAGGCTCCAAGGTGCAGTTTGCCAGCTTCTCTGTTTGAACTGTCTATGCACCGTGTTCATACACCAGAAAACCAGCAAGCTAGCAGCCTAGGATCTAGAGTCTCTAGGTGTATGTGCGCACAACAGCTAGACGAGTAGGTTGGCAGGTAGCAGCACAGGCTAGGTCCTAGCTTGCGCAAAAGGCACAGCTGTAGCTCAGAGTCTACGCGAAGTCTGTAAGAAAAGGTGTAGTTGCTCGATTTTTGTGCACAGTGAGGCTTGCGGTGCAGACTGCTAGTGGTGTTTAGCGTAGCCTGTCGCTTGGCTTCGTCGACTGGGCGAAGCCTATAGTGAAGTCCGCGCGAAGGGACTTCGCCTTCTAGACTGAACTAGTACATGGACTTTGATGGATTGGACTACAGACTTCGTAGCCACACATGCTTCATCAAGTATCAATCAGGAGACAAATTTGAAAAGTAAAATTTTTCTCTCATTTTACGTGCACTTGAGTAAATTGCATGTGATGATTTTCTGATGATATTGAAATGCTCTTGAGTTGAATGCACTATGAATCTGCCTTTGACACTATGTTGGTGTCTTTTGTTTAGGACACCGGTCGTTTTTAGGCTAGATTATTTTTAGCACCTGTAATTTGCTTTGCTTCTACTGTTTGTCTATTGAGGTGCGTTGGGTGTTGGAGAAGGCTATTGATTCGTAAAAATTTTTTTAGGCGACTATTCACCCCTCCTTTGGTCGCTACTTTCGGTCCTACAAGTGGTATCAGAGCCAGGTTAGGTTTTTTCATATCTTAACCGGTTCTAACCCAAGGTAGTGATCATGACTTCTTCTAGAAAGGTCCTGTCCCTAGAAGCTTTTGGATACATTTATTGGAAGACTCGCATGCGAGCCTATCTCATGAGCTAGAGCTCGGACATTTGGGACGTTTGTGTTCCCGCTACTTTTACCATACTTCCCCCGAGATAATCTCCCAGCATCAGAACAACAACAAAGCGGTGAACATTTTGTTTTCTGGTTTAGGTCCCACTGTGAGCGTATGAGCCATCTCAGCACTGCTAGAGAGATCTGGGCTGCCCTCTAGGCACATCATGAGGGGACAACCCAGGTCAAGGCTCGGCTCTATCAGACCTACCGGCGTGAATATGAAATTCACACAGAAGCCGGGTGAATCTGTTGAATCTTTGTTTGGTCGTTTCCAATCGATCATCACAAGCTTCGGGCCAACAAGGCCAAGGGAGTTAGCTGGTCTGAGATCATGAGCAGGCGCTCAAGGTTCTTCATACCTTGGACCCTAAGATCTGGGAGATCAAGGTATCCTCTATCATTGAGAGCACCTCTTATGATACCTTGACTATCGCAGAGCTTTTTAGTAAGCTCAAGGCCACAGAGGTTGATATCCAGTTGAGATAGAATCTCATTGGTTCTGGCTCAAAAACCTTGGCCCTTGCGACACCTTCGCTGACTCCTCTTCTTTGAGCTATGCTGGGTTCTCCTTGATGACTATCATTGAGGACCAGCTTGATTCGCTAGGAGATGATGATCTATGTCTATTTAACAACTGGGTGCATTGTGTCTATGATAAGCGAATGTTCAAAAGACATGGCACAAAATTTGGATGCTTTGAGTGTGGTGATCCAGGTCATTTCATTGCCGAATGCCCCAAGCAGAATGGTCACAAGAAGGGTACCGGTGGTGGCTCCTATGACTCCAGCAAGCACGACAGCTCCACCTTCACAAAGGGTAAGCCCAAGACAATATTCTTTCGAAAGGCCCTGAAGGACTACTGGCGTGAGAATAAGAAGCGAGACAAGGCCTTATTCGCCGAGATGGAGAGAAGCTACTCCAAGAGGTCTTCGTCTTGCTCCTCTTCATCGAGCTCAAGTGATGAGGAGATTGTGATCAGGAAGGGGAAGGACAAGGACTATCCGGAGGGCCTCTGTTTCATGGCCTTCAGGGACAAGCTAAAGAGCCACTTGCATCACCATCGAAGATCCCACTAGAGCTTCTGTTCAATGGCTCTTGGGGATAAGGAAGAGAAGGGATCCCCGACAACTCCGACTATGACGACGATGTGAAAAGGTATCCTCCTATGAACAAGAAGTCATTGATTTACTTGAATAGAACTATCGGAAGTTGAGGTATCGGGAGAAACTGCTTAGAGGGGCTAAGAAGAGGATAAATGAGCTTGAGAGTGAGCTTGCCGTGGCAAATGGCAGGATTGAGAGTCTATCTTCTTCCCTTTGCTTGGGTGGTAGCAGTGAGTGCCCTAACTATGAGGGTGTTACTGGTGACCTGATGACTCTGAAGTCTATGTACATAGAGAGGATAGATGAGAGAGACACTTTGGCCACTGAGCTTGAGAGCGCTCAACTGGAGCTGAAAGATGCTCATGCCACTGTCGTCATGCCCTGTGTTGATTGCCATCCCATCTAGCTAGTTTAGCTGAGCTGTGAGCCAAGAGTGATGAGTAGTTGGGCGAGTTGGAGAGATTCAGAGCTGAGTTGGAGCAGGACTAGGCTAGAGCTTGAGACATTGTCAGTTCCACCACTATTTGTGAGAACTGCTTGTCCCTTAGATTGGAGTTCATCAAGCTGAAAGCTGAGAATTCTGTCCAAGTTGATAGAGAGTGTGAGATCTGCTTGTCTCAGGTGGAGGTACTAGCTTCTTTGAGAGAGGAGCTAGCTGATGCTCAGAATGAGAACTTTTTACCTCCGTCAGATCCTGAGTTGGGTGAGTGCTAGAGAGCCACAGCTCGGCATAATGATCTAGCAGTTCAAGAGGCACGATGGTTTGGGGTAGGTTACACCTATACCAAGGCTGATTTTGAGAGTGCTATTAGCCAAGCAGTGGAGTGGAGTAAGATGACTCCTGAGCAGAGATATCCCAAGACTCACTCTACTGAGTCTTTCGAGGCTAGTTAGCCCAAGGATGGAGTGTTCCAAGAACAACCTAAAGCTCCAACCCAAGAAGCCCATCTGGGTTCCAAAGCCAAAACATCTAGACACTTCTCTTGACTCTCTACCTAGACCCTCTCACACCAAAGAGTCTACACCCAACACCACCAATCCTAAAAACCCCAAGCCTCAACCACATCCCAAGAAGCCTACCTATCACTATGAGTACTGTCAGAGAGACGGGCATCTTGATGAGTTTTGCTTCAGGAGGAAGCGGGTTGAGAGAGCAGAGAGAGCTCGAAGTAGGCATGAGTAGTTCTACCAGCAGGGTGGTAGACCTGAGAGTTCCTCGACGCGGGGGAGAGGCTAGAGGCCATGCAGTGTCGTGTAGGTGGTGGTAGAGGAGAGACGATTTTCATGCCTGTGCTCCGGAGGGTGGTTTTTGCTCCGGCAGAGCTCCAAGTCGTTCTGGATACGGCTTTGGGACCTCGTGGCCAAGACTTTAGACAGAACTGAGGACCACGCTTTGAGCCACGCTTTGGTCAGACTCTTATGATTCTTTCTGGTTTCCTTCTTTTTGAGCAGATGGCTCGACATTGGTTTAGCTCTTTTGCTAACCTGATGCTGGACCATTTGCTCCCACTTATGACCACTGATCGTGTAGGATCGAGGATTGGAGGACGTGTGGATCATGGATTTAGGATGCTCTCGCCACATGACGGGACATCACAGATGGTTCGCCAGCCTCACTCCCCCGAGCTCTAAGGAGTACATCACTTTCGGGAACAGTGGTCAAGGGAAGGTACATGGCATTGGATCAATTCGTGTTGGACTGGAAACGGCGACCAGAGGGGGGGTGAATGGGAGCTTTTAAAATTTCGGGCTAAAACTTAGCCTTCGGTTCAGTTCTGTCTTCTGCGGAACAGGCTTCGAACACTACCTTCGAAGGTCTGGTTCGGAGGTACTTCGACACCTTCGAACACAGGCTTCGGAGGAGCAAAAGTTCGAAGCCAAGAAGACTTCGCTCCACTTACAACCCTCGAAAATCTACTCTGCTTAGTCAGTGCAGGCTCCGCACACAGGGTGCTTCGAGCAGGCTTCGCACTTCACCCTTCGCAAGAGTGGACAGCCCTCTGAGGACTTCGACCAAGTACTTGGCAGCAGCAACTGGTACTGAGCTTCGTACGCGAAGGTCTACACGCACACAACCAGACTACACTAGGG
Source organism: Zizania palustris (assembly GCA_019279435.1). Classification (NCBI taxonomy): domain Eukaryota; kingdom Viridiplantae; phylum Streptophyta; class Magnoliopsida; order Poales; family Poaceae; genus Zizania; species Zizania palustris. The sequence continues at coordinate 46,475,929 of JAAALK010000080.1, read as the reverse complement.
CTTCGACACACGAAGCAAAACGGGCAACAATCAGGGCTTCGCTAGTAAGCAGCGAGGTCACGCCTCCTGTTACACAGAGCGAATGCACACTGACAAAAACACACTTCGCTCGAAAGCAATCTTCGCCTAGACAGGCTTCGGTGCACTACAACTAGCGAGGTATGTAACGCGAGCTCAAGCAAAAAGCACAAGAAACAGGGCTTCGCCGCTTGAACAAGGAACACAGAAAATGAACTCTCTGGATGTATTACAATCGAAGTATGTGGCTACAGGAGCTCAACAGTAAATGCTCAAAGTGTTAAATGTTACCTACCGAGCCCCCATATTTATAGCCCACAGTTCACCCAAAGGAAATGACTACACTACCCCTAGGGTTTACAAAAGATTTGACTCTACAGAACTAAGGGGTACAAAAGGTAGTCCACCTTATTCTGGAGGCTTCTCTGTCAGCTTTGCAGAGGGGACAGTGTCAGCCTTTTACAGAACAGACAGTGTCAGTCAGACAAATGCCAAGCTCCCCACGCAAGTAAGCAAATCGAGAAGCATCGAGGGGTTTTGAAAAATGTCGGCAAGCTGGTGTTGGGTATCAACATATTGAAGTTCAATATCACCCTTCTCATTGTGATCTCTGAGAAGTGATACCGTACATCAATGTGTTTGGTTCTGGAGTGCTGAACCGGGTTGTTTGCAATACAAATAGCACTAGTGTTATCACAGAAAAGGGAACACTCTTATATTCTAACCCGAAATCCCGCAAAGTGGAAACCATCCACAAAATCTGAGAGCAACAGCTAGCTGCAGCAAAATTCGGCTTCAGCCGTTGATTGTGCAACACTAGACTGTTGCGGGAAGACCAGCAAAACCAATGAAGTACCCGAAAATGACAAGTACCAGAGGTACTTTTCCTATCAATTCTACACCCATCAAAGTACGCATCGGAATAACCTCGAGAAATAAAGATGAAGACGCTGAATACCATATGCCAAATTCAAGGGTGTGTTTGAGATACTTAAAATGCGCTTTACGCTTGGCGGTGCGAAGCTGGTGGTGAAGCCTGAAAACGAGCGCACAGACCACTACGAAGTGTATATCTGGCCTCGTGGCAGTCAAGTAGAGGAGGGAGCCGATCAGGCTCCGGAACTCCTTCTGATCTACGGCTTCTCCATTCGTCAGGGTCCAATGCTACAGATGTAGCCATTGGGTGGCGAGGGGCTTAGCATCGGACATGTCGAACTTCTTGAGCAGGTCCTTGGTGTACTTTGTCTGGTGGACAAAAGTACCTTGTTTGCTTTGCTTGATTGCAAACCAAGGAAAAAGGTGAGTTCACTCATCATGACATTTCAAATTCCCTGCTCATGGTATCTGCAAACTCGGCAACAAAGCATGAGAAGAGCCACCAAAGATGATTAGCCACATAAATCTGAACTAGGAGGAAATCTTTGCCATGCTTGAGAGTAACAGTGTTTTATCAACAGAGCCCATCAAATACCCTCGCTCAAGCAGAAAAAACTTAAGTCTATCATACCAAGCCCGAGGGGCCTGCTTGAGTCCATAAGAGCCTTATGAAGTTTAAGGACTTTATGTGGGTATTTGGGGTTTTCAAAACCAGGGGGTTGTTTTAATAAACATCTTCACCTATGAAGCCATTAAGAAAAGCACTTTTTACATCCATTTGATAGAGTTTGAATCCCTGGGATGTCGCAAAGGCAAGCAAAATCCTAATGGCTCAAGGCGAGCAACAAGTGCAAAAGTTTCAGTAAAATCAATCCCTTCTAGTTGAGAAAAGCCCTGAGCTACAAGTCTAGCCTTATTTCTAACTATAGTCCATCCTCCCCTTGTTTGTTTTTGAAAATCCATTTTGTTCCAATGAAATGAACATTTGGTGGAGGATCAACTAGAGTCCAGACTTGATTTCTCTCAAAATTTTCAAGTTCTTCATGCATGGCATTGATCCAACTAGAATCAGAAAGTGCATGACTAACATCTAAGGGCTCAAAAGAAGCAACAAAAGCAGCATTAGTGAAATGGGCATGAGAACGTGTTACCCTTTGATCAATCTCACCAATGATCTGCTCGGGAGGGTGCATCCTTTGAACATGATGTGGAGCCTCGCGGCGGGATGCAGTCTCCCCTCAATTGTGCGTTGGAGTGGTCCAAGATGACCGATGTTGAGGTAGTCGCTTCGGGACCTCGTGCCGAAGTAGTGAAGAAGGGTCAGCTTCGGGGGTTGACGTCGAGGGTAGTAGAGGTTCATCCTCGAATTCTCCGGGATCTTCTTCTTCAAATAAGGTCTGTTCCATGTCGTGTTCATTTGCCTGTTCAAAAGCAGAACTAACAGGGGGGTTGATTCATCAAAGTCACATCACATGACTCGATGACAGTGTTAGTTTCCAAGTTATAAACACGATAAGAATGCCATGTGTTGTATAACCCAAAAAGATCCCGTCAGAAGATCGCGACTCAAATTTATCCAAATTTCCACGTTTTAGGATAAAGCAGCGACAGCCAAAAACTCGAAGATGAGTAACCTTGGGCTGTCTCCCAAAACGCAGCTCATAAGATGTCAAATTTAAAATTGAGCGCAAGAAAATTCGGTTTGAGATGTAGCAAGCAGTGTTCATGGCCTCAGCCCAGAATTTTCTAGGAGTCCTATGCTCATCAAGCATCGTCCTAGCCATCTCAACCAAAGTGCGGTTCTTCCTCTCAACGACACCGTTCTGGAGGAACCGCGGAGCAGAGAATTGATGTTCTATGCCATGCTCCATGCAAAAGTCAACAAAGAGACTATTTTTGAACTCAGTGCCATTATCGCTTCGAATGAATTTGAATGCACGGGGAGTTCAGTGAAAGTCTCAAAGCCAAGCTCCGAAAGTGCGAAAACACTTCATCCTTGCTGGCAAGAAAGAAGACCCAAGAGTAGCGAGAGTAATCGTCGACAATAACTAAAACATACCACTTGCGCCTAAAGAACTAACCGAGAAGGACCTACAGTGTCCATGTGGAGAAGTTCTCCGGGCTGTTCAGTCATCACAGTGGTGACTGGCGATGCGAAGCGGCAATCATTTTTCCATGTCGACAAGGAGCGCAAACTAATTCTCAAACTTGAGCTTGGGCAATCCTCGGATCAGACCTAGGCGCTCAGATGAGCGAGCAACTCAAAGCTCATATGCCCTAGTCTCCTATGCCACTTCCAAAGCTCAGAAGTCGAATGTGCAACAGACAATGAGAAGAACCAGACGACTCAGAAAAATCAGCTCCAAAAACTCTCCCAACTCTAAAGATCTTACACACCACAACGCCATTAGAATTGAGCACTTGCGAAGTATCGCGATGAAAATCGCACTTCGAAGCCCTCATCAAGCAACTGAGATACAGACAGTAAATTGTATCCCAGGTTTTCAACCAAAGCAACATCTTTGAGAGTGAAATTCGCGTTAATTTTACCACACCTTTACCTTTCACTCTACTCCTTCGATTGTTTCCGAAGGTGATATGTTCCCTTTGCTTGGTTGTGGTGAGGCTGGAGAACCAAGCTGCATCTCCGGTCATGTGGCGCGAACAACCGGAGTCCATGATCACGTGCCCTCCAAGCCTCGATCTGTCACCTACACGATAAGAATGTCTCGATCGCTCAGTGCTGGGGTGAGTGAATAATGACGAGGCATCCAGCACTGAGTGACACGAGCAGTAGGCACAGTAAAAGCAGACGGTCTACGCACATAGTAATCAGAATGATGCAAAGTGCGAGGTCTACCTACATGCTGTGAACGAACAACATGTCGAGGTCTCCTACTCTGACGAGGTACAAATCTGCTAGCCCGAGGTCTACCACCATATGGAACATAGTGAAGACCTCGAGGAGCAAAACCTCTCCGAGAAGCCACGAGAGCCTCAAAAGCAGGACGATAGTACATCTCAGACTCATGCATACCTAAAGATGGGTAATGCATGTCCTGGTAGCTCGCCTGAGAGCGTCGCTCATCCTTGATGCGACGAAATAGAACCCAACCAATGACCCGCCGTGACAGTAGGAACAGTGAAAAACTCTCCTGGGGGCATCTCATGGGTCACAGGAGCAACTCTCACAGGCTCCTTGGGTTTTTTTTTGTGTGGTTTTCTTGAGAGGATTTTTCTTGGCAGGAGGAGTGGTTTTCTTTGGTGGATGGATAGGCTTTTGGCTGGTGGGGTGTCTAACAGAGCTCTCTCTTTCTCTAGGGTGGGGGAGAGGTAAAAACAGTTTTGTTTTCAAACTGAAGGTATCCTCTCAAAACCCAAACCTAGAGCTACCCCCGCTCTGTCAGCACACATCTTGGTCTTGGCCAAGAGCAAATCCATCCTACCCTTTCCTCAGTGCATTTATTAACCACGGAAAGAAGGTATTCATTTTCAGACATGAGGTTCTCGCTCGCTCTCTAACAGTGCCTAGCTGGTCCTTAAGGGTAATGCAAGTGTCACAAACAGGTTGCACATCCTTAGAACTACCGGCCCTCTCCAATCTAGTCTCTAAATCATGAACATGCTATCACGTAAATTAATGCTATCGCGTAAAAGAGCAGTTCATGCAATCAATAATATCACGAGGTCTAGAATCCACCTCCAAAAGCTGCTTCTGTGCAGTCTCAAGCTCAGAAAGAGTTTGAGCATGAACAGAACGCAACTGAGCAAGCTCACTCATGACAACAGAAAGGACTCACATTCAGCATCATTAAACTTAGACTTAAGCATGGCATATTCAGTAGAAACAGATTCTAGCCTAAGTCTAAGGTCTTTTCTTTCTCTAGCGGCTTGCACAAGTAATCTATCCTGACCAAGCACTACTTCATTCAGCTCATCTAATTTAATTAGTAGCTGGTCAGATGATAGGTTTACCTCAGATGAGTCAAGCTCATCGCCGCTGTGATCGCTGTCGGCCATGAAGCAAAGGCCGGTGAAGTCTCTTCCCTTCTTGTCCTTCTTGTCCCTTCTTTGGGGACTCCTCCTCCTCAGAGCTCGACTCCTCAGTTGAGGATGTGTCGATGTCGCTGAGCAGCAACAAATGCTCTGGAAGCGGCCTTGGCTACTTTCTTAGCCATCTTGCCGTGCTTGCCCTTCACAAAGGGCTTCTCCTTTTTGTGGTATTTGGGGCGATCACTCTCATCTCTCTTCTTGATCTTGGGGCAATTGGCCTTAATATGAGAGGTGTCGCCACATTCATAGCAACCACTAAAACCACTTCTCCTCTGATCCCGTCTCTCATGGTGAAAGCGGGTGAACCTCCGGGCAATGAGAGCAAGGCAAGCTCATCCAGCTAGAGTATCCACCTGCTCCTTTGTGATGGAGACCAGGGAGGACAAAGCAAAACCATCTGCAAAAACACAAGTACCAGACGTGCTTGGTTATGCAGTGGTGCCACGGCTAGTGCTAGAAACCAATGCCAATGGCTGTGGCAAAGAGCTTCTGTGCACAGCAAGAGATGCCTTAGCAATCTCTGTGGACTTCAGCTTGCTAAAGAGTTCATCATAGGTCAATGTGTCATAACCTGTGGACTCCTCAATGCTGGATATCTTCACTTTCCATATGCTACGGTCAAGAGCATAGAGAAGCTTGATAGCCCTATCGTGATCACTGTAAGCAAGCGTCCCGTTGGATCGCAAGTTACTCCCTATCGCATCAAAGCGAGGAAAACATGCATCTATAGATTCACCAGGTGCCTGCACAAACAGCTGATACTGTTGGTTGTATGTGCTTTGGCGCCTGGCCTTAATCTGAGTAGAGCCCTCATGAAAATAGTGAGTGTTGTCCAAATCTCCCTAGCAGTCCTAAGGTGCTGCACCCTATCGAACTCACTTCTACTCAAACCGATGAAACAGTATATTTCTTGCCTTGGAATTGGCATTATACTGATCCTTCTCAGTCTGAGAGGTGCGAGTCTCAGGGATGGAGTATTGTGAGTCCACAATCTCCCAAATTGCATTTCCTTGGCTTAACAAGTACCTCCATGCGCACCTTCCAGTATGCAAAATCTGTCCCATCGAACAGAGGAATTTTACTGCCTCTATCCATGTCGCCAAAAGATCACAAAACCGGTTAAGGTCAACTGGTGATCTTAACCTGCTCTGATACCAATTGTTGGACCGGAAACGGCGACCAGAGGGGGGTGAATGGGAGCTTTTAAAATTTCGGGCTAAAACTTAGCCTTCGGTTCTGTTCTGTCTTCTGCGGAACAGGCTTCGAACACTACCTTCGAAGGTCTGGTTCGGAGGTACTTCGACACCTTCGAACACAGGCTTCGGAGGAGCAAAAGTTCGAAGCCAAGAAGACTTCGCTCCACTTACAACCCTCGAAAATCTACTCTGCTTAGTCAGTGCAGGCTCCGCACACAGGGTGCTTCGAGCAGGCTTCGCACTTCACCCTTCGCAAGAGTGGACAGCCCTCTGAGGACTTCGACCAAGTACTTGGCAGCAGCAACTGGTGCTGAGCTTCGTACGCGAAGGTCTACACGCACACAACCAGACTACACTAGGGGCTTCGACACACGAAGCAAAACGGGCAACAATCAGGGCTTCGCTAGTAAGCAGCGAGGTCACGCCTCCTGTTACACAGAGCGAATGCACACTGACAAAAACACACTTCGCTCGAAAGCAATCTTCGCCTAGACAGGCTTCGGTGCACTACAACTAGCGAGGTATGTAACGCGAGCTCAAGCAAAAAGCACAAGAAACAGGGCTTCGCCGCTTGAACAAGGAACACAAAAATGAACTCTCTGGATGTTATACATCGAAGTATGTGGCTACAGGAGCTCAACAGTAAATGCTCAAAGTGTTAAATGTTACCTACCGAGCCCCCATATTTATAGCCCACAGTTCACCCAAAGGAAATGACTACACTACCCTAGGGTTTACAAAAGATTTGACTCTACAGAACTAAGGGGTACAAAAGGTAGTCCACCTTTATTCTAGAGGCTTCTCTGTCAGCTTTGCAGAGGGGACAGTGTCAGCCTTTTACAGAACAGACAGTGTCAGCCTTTGCAGTCTTTGACCTTCTGGAATCCTCCCTTCGCACGCGAGGGTGCGGTAGCTTCGGTGAGAAGCCTGAAGCCAGATGGCCTTCGCTCCACCGAAGTCAGTCTCCGATACACTGACGGTTTTGAGCCGAAGCCGTCAAAGCTCTTGGGCCTTCGTACCAACACCTCCGGAGTGGACCACCACGGCTTCGCAGCTACTCTCAGCTCGAACTCCGTCCGTCCGTGTACCGAAGCCATGCAGGCCGAAGTACCACAAGTCATCCTCACTCCGAAGCCCCACCTTTGGAGTACCACCTTCGAAGTCCCTCCTTCGTCCAAGGCCTCCGCATGAAGCATCACGTCGTCGCAGTGTCTCTCCCCAAGCACACTCCTCGACGGCCTCACCGGACCATGCCTTCGATGCACCTCGACTTCTGAGACCTTCGTCGGGTACCTTCGAATGTCTCCCTCCGGAGCACACTTCGAACTCCTTGCCTCCGCAGGACTTGATCCACCAACTCCGAAGTCACTCCATTCGGAGTACCTTCAAGTGCCTCACCTCTGAGGACTTTGTCTCGGAGTACTTTCAGCCGGAGCCACGCTCCGCACTCTCTGCCTTCACCTGGCACGCCTCGACCCAGGACCGACCCGGACCACCTTCGCAATCACCGTGACGGAGCTCCCCGCTCCCCTGGCATCAAGCCTCCCGCTTGACCCAAGTTCACCTGCTGCGAACCTTGTCCGTCGCCTCCGAAGTCCCTGCGCACCACAGACAAACAGACAAGTGTTTCCAGTACTCCGAAGACCTCTCCGGGTTAGCCACCTCCGGCACACACTCCGGTGAACCGCCCAAAGTACCGAACCCTTCGGTACACACCCAGTCATCGTGTACTGTCGGACCCCTCCGACAAGCACACTCCGCTGCAACAGCTGCAGCAAGCAAACACCGAACACCCTTCGGTGAAACCTCCGAACACCCTTCGGAAGTACCACCTTCGAAGCCCCTTCGGAGGTACCCTTCGAACAGAGGGTAAAAAGCCTGTCAATCACTCATCACAAAACACTGAAACCAACCCTTGGTTTCTCAATTCGCATCTCTGATCATTTCTCTTTGAAGAATGTTGCTTTGGTTGGAAACTTGAATTTTAATCTGATTTCTATGTCACGACTTGTTGAGGATGGTTTAGAGGTTCGTTTAAGAAGGGCATGTCTTCTGTTTTTGATTGTAGAGGATCTTTGGTTTGCCAGATCTTACCCTTCGGTAAGGTTTTTCAAATTGATTTCTCTAGTTCTTTTGGCCCTTCTCGCTATTTTATTGGTGGATCCTCCTCTGAGCTCTGGAAGTGGAATAGGAGGTTAGGCCATTTTAGTTTTGATCTGCTTGTCAGATTGAGCTCTATGGACCTTATCCGAGGATTGCCCAACTTAAGATGGAGAAGGATCTAGTTTGCCATCCCTGTCATCACGGGAAAATGGTTGTCGCTTCTCACGCACCTGTGACTCAGGTGATGACTTCGTATCCGGGAGAGCTGTTACACATGGACACTATTGGTCCAGCTCGGGTACGCTTAGTCGGTGGGAAGTGGTACGCGCTTGTGATAGTTGACGACTTTTCTCGATTCTTGTGGGTTTTCTTTTGGAGTCTAAGGATGAACTTTTTACTTTGTTCATGACCTGATTTTGAAGCTAAAGAATGAGAATAATGGTCGGATGCGAGCAATTGGCTCTAACAATGGCTCTAAGTTCAAGAACTCTTTGTTCGTCAGCTTCTGCAGTGATCAAGGTCTTGAGCATCAGTTTTTTCCCTTACACTCCCCCACAGAACGGTGTTGTGGAACGAAAGAACCACACGCTAGTCGAGATGGTCAGGACGATGCTCGATGAGCATAGGACTCCTAGGCACTTTTGGGCTGAAGCCATGAACACAACTTGCTATCTGGCCAACCGCATTTTCCTTAGAGCTTACTTAGGTAAGACTTCATATGAGTTGCGGTTTGGCAAACAGCCCAAGGTGAGTCACTTGTGAGCATTTGGCTGCAAGTGCTTTGTGCTCAAGAAGGGAGGGCATTTGGAGTTTTTCATGGTTATGCGTTGCATTCTCAAGGATTCCGTGTTTGGAACCTCGACTCCCAGCAGCTTGTCGAGACTTGCGAGGTTTCCTTTGATGAGTCCATGCCTTTGCTGACTCCTTCTTTTGAGCTTTCTTGAGATGGTGAGCTTGGAGAGTCCATCTTCGAGGAAGATGATGATGCTCCTGCTGTTGATGAGGGTGGGCCTTTTTCACACCCTACAGACCCCACACCTTTTGAGACTTCGATTGAGGACAAGGGCAGATCTCTGATCACTTCTTCCACTTCGATTGAGCCCCCTCAGTTGAGTCCAGAGGTGCCAGCTGCTGACTCCGGTGAGGCGACTTCAGATCACCTAGGATCCCGAGCAGTTCAGCGTGATCACCCCTCATAGCTCATCATCGGTGATCTCTCTGAGAGAAGTTTGCGCTCTTATGTTGACTCGCTCGCTGTTTTTGCTGAGTTTGCGTTTATTGCATCTTTTGAGCCCCGATATGTTTCTCATGCTCTTTCTGATTCAAATTGGATAAATGCCATGCAAGAAGAGCTTGACAACTTTGTTCGCAATCAGGTTTGGACACTGGTTGAGCTGCCACTTGGATGCAACCCCATAAGCACCAAGTGGGTGTTTAAGAACAAGCAAGGTGAATATGGGGTTGTGGTGCTGAACAAAGCTCGATTAGTTGCCCAGGGTTTTTGCTAGAAAGAGGGTATTGACTTTGAGGAGACCTTCACTCCTGTTGCCCATCTTGAGTCCATTCGCATTCTTTTGGCATTCGCTGCTTCTAAGGGTTTTAAACTTTTTCAAATGGATGTCAAGAGTGCTTTTCTGAACGGGTACATAGAGGAGGAAGTCTATGTTAGGTAGCCCCCTCCAGTTTTGATAACCATAAGTTTCCTCCACATGTTTTCAAGTTGCAGAACGCTTTATACGGTCTGAAGCAAGCCCAGGGCTTGGTATGATCGTCTAAAGCAGTTTTTGTTGGGGAACGACTTTGTCATGGGTTCTATGGACAAAACTCTTTTCTTGCTCAGAGATGGCTCGGACTTCTTGATTGCTCAGATTTATGTGGACGACATTATTTTGGTGGTTCTACTAATGAGCTTGTGTCCAAGTTTCTGAGAAGATGCACAACGAGTTTGAGATGAGCCTCATGGGTGAGCTCAAGTATTTCCTAGGGATCTAGATCAAGCAGACCAAGGATGATATCTTCATCCACCAGAGTAAGTACACGCGGGACATGCTAAAGAAATTTGATTTTGGTGGAGAGCTGAAGCCTCAGACTCCAATGGGTACATCTGGGGGCTTGGACAAGGACGAGAGCAGCGTTGTTGGGACGACGGATCAAACCAGCAGGTTTCTTGGTGGATGAAAGTAATGAATGTAGCGCTCAGATTGTATTCTCGGATCGTGTGTTTATTACAACTGTAGTTGGAGGGTATTTATAGGGTGGCCCGCCCCCGAAGGGTCGAGTGCCTCCAAAACCCTCAAGGCCACGGCTGCAGCCCCCATGGCATGGGAGGGCTCTAGAGGGCGAAGTGACGCCTCCTAGCACCATTGAGCCAGCTCCCACTTCCTCGGAGGTGGTCTCCGGATCTTGCGAGCGGACGTAGTTGGTCTGGAGGGCCACCGCCGGAGGCCTGCTTGGAGGGTGCACCTCAGAAGGCCCCTCCAGGGGCCTTGTGGGGTTGACAGAGGCTGGATCCACATAGCCAACAGGACCCCGAGCCTCCGACGTCCCCCCAGGGGCCTGGGTCGGCTCCGTGGTAGGCGCTTCGATGGACGCGATGGCCGGTGGACTTGGAGTGGCGACTGGAGCAGGCTCAACTCCGGCAGTGCGGGCTGACCGCCGCAGAGGAACCGCGCTCGCGCCCTTCCGACCCGACATATCTCTGTGAGTGGATGTAGAGGATGCTAGCTTCTCGAACTAGGATCCCCATGGACGGCGCCAACTGTTGGGACGACAGATCGAACCAGCAGGTTTCTTGGTGGATGAGAGTAATGAATGTAGCGCTCAGATTGTATTCTCGGATCGTGTGTTTATTACAACTATAGTTGGAGGGTATTTATAGGTAGCCTCCAAAACCCTCAACTGCTACTCGGTCCGACACAGGCTTGTAGTACAGACAGAATAGCTGTTACATAGTACAGATAAGAAGGTGCGATTCTGACAGCGTATCAACCGTGTCGGGCGCTGCAACGGCCGCCCGACACGGTGCAGGCGATCACAATCCTGTCCCCGGGCTGCCTTGACCGGGTCCTTTCCCACGTACGGTTTGCCCCGGAGCTTTCGGACCTCCCGAAGGCTGGCCTCCGGCGTCCAGCCGGGCGCTTCCACTGAGAGTCCCTTCGGCACGCTTCGGAGCTCCCAGAGACCTTTGGGCCTCCCCGTCCGGAGGCCCATGGGTACCTTCGGTGCAGGGCTTCGGGTCTTCCAGACGTGGCCTCCTTTTCGAACCGTACTGCTCTTCGCGCTTCCAACTGTCATCGGGATTATCTCCCCCAACAGTAGCCCCTCGCTTCTTTCCTCTCGGGAGTCCTGCACGGGAGAGAAGGTGGAAGCGCACATGATAATTCCGAATCTTTGCTGCGAGACGCCCCCGTCCGATTGCTCCAAAGATGTTCTGGGGCCTTGGAAACGTTCCGGAACCCGGAGGTCGAGAGCCGACTTTGGAGTGCCTTCGGCGAACTAGTCGCTTTGCGCCCTCGCGAAGGGAGGGGCTTTGACCAATCGTTCTCGATGCTCGCGCGGCTTTGACTGCTAGGCTCCAGCGCACGAGAAGTTAGACTAGCGCATCACTTAATGCAATCAGTGGACTAGGCCCGCAGGTGACGCGAGGGAGGCGAACCGTCGGAGACGGGCGCACTCGAAGGTGGGCCAGCAAGGCCTCAAATGCGGGTGCCACGCGGCCGTGCACGCGCATCGAGCGGCGAAAGGCGGACCAACGTGGTGCTGAAGCGCCAGGACATCAGCCATCTTCTTGCATAAATAGCCCCCGAATCACCAACTGAGCCCTCTCCTTCTCACTCGCTCAGGCCCTTAGCTGCAATCTTGATGGGTGAACTCTTGATCTCGAGCTCTCGCCTCCTCCTTTCGCTTCCTCTAGTCATGGCGGAGAGGAGCGCCCCTACGGCAGCGGTGGACCCCCGCTTCCTGCAGCGCCAGATGGCAGGGGCGGCGGTGGTGGCGACGGCGGCGACGACTTCAGGTCCATCAGAGGCGCGTGACCCGCGGGAGCTCCGCCCTGCTTCGGAGCGGTTCCGGGAGTAGACCTTAGAGCTGGGGCCGTCGGCTTGCACGGACGTGTCCATCGAGCAGGCGACTAGGGGCCGCCTCGGTCCCGACTCGAGGGCCAGGAAGCCGGGCGCGGAGTCCGTCCCAGCACCGCGTGAAAGGGAGGTCGTCGTCTTCGAGGCGTTCTTCGACGCGGGGCTGGGATTTCCGGCTTCAGAGCTCCTCTCAGGGGTTCTAGATGCTTTCACCTTCAGCTCCCGCAGCTATCCCCGAATGCCGTGGCCTGCCTCGCTATCTTCGAGTGGGCCATGCGCGCTGAAGGCTGCCAGGGCAGGATAAGGTATTCGCCCAGATGCATGAAGCCCTCTGCCAACCGAAGAAGAAGGACGACCTGCTGGCCTTCGGGAGCATCAACTTTCAGCTCCAGAAGAGGTACGTGGACTCCTTCCCTGCGAAGGCAATTAACGAATGGTGGTACTCCAAGTGGGTGCACCGGTGGTTTTATGTTCGAGTGGGGCTGAGCTCCGGGCTCGCCGGACCTCCGTGCCACATCTGGTTCCGGAGGGAGGCGGTCGTCGAGGCTAGCGCCGGCTCGGTCTCTGCTCGCATCGAGCTGCTTCAAATCGTCACCCTCCGGATGTGCATGCGTGATTTGACGGAGGAGTTTGTCACCTTCGAGATCCCCCAATGAAGGAGGAGTGGCCGGCGTTGCTCCGGAGCACCCAGGACGAGTCATCATCGACGGAGCTCTCCCGCCGTCTCGGTTAGCATCCGCCTCCTCTTAATCTTGTCAATTCTTTCATTATGTCTAAAGGGCTATCGGACATAACCCTTGAGTACAGCTTCGCTCGTCGCCAAGACCCCTGACGAAGTAGCCCGGATCGCTGAAAGGATCCTCGGGGCTCCCACCCCAGCTGAGTACAAGCGGCGGGTGGAACTCGTAGGATCCTGGGGTGGCACAACCGCGTGTGGGATGCGCTCGAGCTTTCTCCCCCGCCTCTCCCGGAGGGGGAAGCCCTTCGCATGCCTTCGAAGAAGAGGGGGTCAGACCTCGATGCTGGGCCCTCCCTAAGCGCCCCTTGAAGAAGAAGAAGGGGGTGAAGGGTCCGAAGAGGCTTTTCCTGGCCCACTCCTCCGCCTCCCATTCCGAATGGGGGTACTCTAGTGAGGGGACTAGGACGGAACCGGACGATCCCTCAGCGGACCTGGACCTGGTCTGCCCAGAGCGACCAGCTTTCGGCAGTGCCGGAAGCACTCCAGTTCCCCCAAACCCGCCGCCGCCTGCTTCGAGGGCCGGGCAGGAGGCGCCAAATATTGAAGTGGAGTCGTCTCCCAAGTCCACCCCTCCGCGCGGTGTCCGGCCTCGGAGGGGGTCTCCGCCAGCTCTCGGGGAGTAGGGAAACCGATAGCCTAGACCGGGGGGGTGTTGGCCGACCCCCTTGGAGCTGTTGAAGAGAGCGCCGATGTCGAGGCCGAACTTGCTGTGGCAGTAGCAGGTTCCCCGGTGAACTCGATAGACAACTTGTTCTATCGGTCGGGCACTCCGGGGTGCGTCCAGCCCTTGGAAGCCCCCGTTGAAACTGCAGATGAAGGTACGTGGTTCCACTCCTCTTTTTACTTGGAAGCATCAAATCTCTTCGACTCTGACCTCCGTTCTTCCTGGGCAGGTACGTCCACCCGGGTCTCAGCTCCGCCCAGATACCCCCCGAGGATGCCACCAATATAGGGTTCGAAGTCCCTGCGGGTGCAGTGGGAACTTCAGGACTAGGTGATGGGCGGAATCGGAGGAGGCCCCCGGAGAAGCCTCCGAGGGGGCTAGTAGAGAGGCCGAGATCCGACCACCCTCCAACTCGAGGAGCGCGCATTCCAGCGTGCCCCTCCTGTTCCCCTTCCTGGAGGAAGGTGAAGACTTCGCGTCGAGGGTGGCCCCGGTCCACGACTCTTACCTGCGCTTGCGGGAGGCCGGGCTGATAGATGAGCTCGGCCAGGTGGATGACATCGACCTCCCGGGCCATCAAGAGCGCCGCAAGCAGGTATTTCTTCGAAGCGCCCTGGGGCAAGCCCCTAGCCTTCTTTTTCTGACTCGCCGCTTCGTGCGCAGGTAGTCGCATTGGTGCAGGGTTCGCTACTGTCCCTGCTCTCCGAACGCAGCCGCCGCGAGAGCAGCGCTTCGGAGCTCTCTAGGCGAGCAGACCGCCGAGAGACTGGTCCGGGGCAGCCGAGATCAACCAGCTCCGGACGTTGGAGTCGGAGGTCGAAGCTCTTCGCCCTCGGGCCGTCAGGGCCGAGGCACTCGAGGCCCAAATCGCGGAGGTTGATGCCCTCAAGGCCCAAGTTGCCGAGCTGGAGGGGCTTCGAGCGTGGGCTGCCCAAGCGGATGAGCTTGAGGCGGAGGTCAACATCTTTTGGGCCCAGGCCGCAGAGGTGGAGAGGCTTCGGTCCCGAGCTGAGGAGGCAGACCGGCTTGAGGGGGAGGTCTTCGCACTCTAGGCCCAAGTCTCGGAGATGGACGAGCTCCGGGAGATGGCAGCCACCGCCGAAGCCCACGAAGCCCGGGTGCTCCTGCTCGAGCGGACCACGGCGGACCTTCTGGCCCGGAATGAGGCGGCGTCCGAGGCGCTAGCCCAGGGGGAAAAGACGGCGGCCGACACCTTAGTATCCCTCCGGAGGGCGCTGGTGCGCTATGGCACCGGGTGTACGGCTTTTTACGTCGCCCGGGAGCCCCTTAGCCGCCGGCTAAAGTTCGTTCAGGCTGTCATCCGGAGATAGGCCTCACCATGTCGAAATACGGTGAGGTATCGGCCCGGGTAGCTGCGCTCGGAATCCTTCATCATCTGGAAGCTTCTGGAAGCCCCTTGCCTTCGTCGTCGAGTTCTCACCCCGTCGACTTCGGGGGGAGCCACCTCCTTTCTCCTAGTTCAGCGGTAGCCCAGTCCTCAAGGGTCCTCCAGCCAACTTGGCAAGCCGAGGGCCCCAATGCGGTCAAGGCCTGGCTGGACGAGGCCCTTCGCTCAAGTGAACCTCCGGCTTCCTCGAAGCCCCCATCCATGGCACGCCAACCGGACCTGAAGGTGTAGTCCCCTTAGGGCCTTTCTATCATAATTCCTGTAATAGATTAGAAACTTGCCATCGTATTAATAAAGAGTAATTGCTTCCCGAAAATTATTCAGGGCATTCGATCCACTCATGATTGTGACATCGAGGTTCTCGATAATGATGAGGCCCTTCGGCGCCAATGGGCTACTCTTGAAGCCTTTAGAACTAATCGGCCCGCACGTTTCATCATCCCCCAGGATGGCGACGGACATGCAGACCCCGAGATTCTTCAGGAGGTTCTAAGCTCAATTAAGGAAGAAGAGAGAGAGAGCCTCGGGCTCCGTCTTCGCCGCCCGAACCGGTGAATTGGTCCGACATGGAGGTCGATCCGAACGAAACACAGCCCAGGGGCGAGGGTTTGCGTAGTTGGGCCCAACTGCAGGAAGACCAGAAGGCCTTCCAGGCCCAAAGGAAGAAGAGAAGAGGCAGAAAAGGAGGGAGAAGTCTAACCGCGCATCAATGGAGCCCCCGACGGGGGTTGGCTCCGACCCGGGTGACTCTTTGGACCGAAAAGGCTTCCGGTTCCTGCTCGGCTTGGACGAAGACTTCTCCTAACCTTATCCTTCGCTTTAATTTCGCAACAGACATTGTATGTTGTACGCTCTATTGATGATGTAAATAATCGAAACCTTTCTTCTCTGCCCCTTCCCCCTCCTTTGCAGGTAGACGACTTGTCGACTGGGCACGAACAGCAGAAAGGAAGGCAGAAGAACTAGGGGTGCGCCCGTCGGAGCGTTGAAACTTGAAAAGAGGGCGCGTCGAACCAGATGCCGGAACCCGGATAGGGGGTGCATCGAGCCGGGGCTCGGAACCCAAGTAGGGGGTGCGTCGAGCCGGAGCTCGGAACCCGAATAGGGGGTGCGTCGAGCCGCGCCGAGCCAGAGCTCGGAACCCCAGTAGGGGTGCGTAGAGCCGGAGCTCAGACCTCGAGTAAGGGGTGCGTCGAGCCGGAGCTCGGAACCCGAGTAGGGGGTCGAGCCGGAGCTCGGATCCCGAGTAGGGGGTGCGTGCGTCGAGCCGGAGCTCAGAACCCGTATTGCTTGGTGAAACTACGCTTTGATACCGCAGTGCGTCCACTTTGGTCGAAAACATTCACCTGATATTATTATTGAATTGAAGATTGGATACAACAGTAGCCAGCATCGGCCAGCATCGGAAGACACCTATGAAATTATGCAAAAGCGCTTCAAGTGCTCCGCGTGCCAAGTGTGCTTTAGGTCCTCGCCTTCCAAGGTAGCTAGACGGTAGGATCCTGGCCGCCCAAAGCCGGTCACGATGTACGGGCCTTCCCACTTGTTGCCTAGCTTTGTCGGAGCAGCCACCGTGCGCAGGACAAGGTGCCCTGGCTGGAACTCATTGTGCTTGACCTTGGGGTCGTACCACTCCTTCGTCTGCTTCTGGTACTGTGAAAGGTTGGCGACGTCTCGAAGCCGTGTTTCCTCCACAAGGTCGAGGGAGAAGGTGCGCTCTTGATCGGTCTCGGGTGTTGTGACCCGCAGCGAACCAGCTCGA